>MU679768.1:4764-55061 GCA_026770625.1 Nicotiana glauca | reverse complement strand
TCCCAAGTGGCGACTCTGAATCTTTTAAATAAAAGAATCCCGTTTCAACTGTCCTTTAATTGGAAAAACTCTTTTATGCTTATATATCCCTTTCGCCGGGGTGTAAGCACCGTAAAAAAGAGGTGTGACACCCCTGCTCGCACCTGCGGCTGACCAACCACAGGTGCGGTTATGCCAGTAGTTGGAGCTTCATCTCTTGCCCCTAAGTTTCAACTTGGCCTGGGACTCATCCGATTGATGCTCGAACGTACCAATAAGTTTGGAATCATAAAATGGACTAGATTGAACTCTCGGAATGCCCAAAATAATATTAAAACTAAGAATCACACCCTAAAACCAATTGAATCAACTTAAGAACTTCAAGTTCTTCAATCTATTTCCAATGCGCCGAAACGTACTTATTCTACTCGAAATGACACCAAATTTTGCGTGCAAGTCTTAAATGACATTTCAAGACTATGCCCGATTTCAGAATTCTTTTGGGATCTTACTAACCCGCTCCAAACCAAATTTAAAGAAATTTCAAAACCTTCAAGAACCAACTTTCACTATTTGGCGCCAAAACGCTCCCGATCCGAACACACGCCCAAGTCTAAAATCATTATACGAACCTATTTGAACCATCATATCCCGATTTCGAGGTCATTCACTTAAAAAGTTGACCGAAGTCAAACTTGGCCTTTTAAGCCAACTTTAAGGAACCAAGTGTTCCGATTTCAACCCAAACTCTTCTAAATCCTAAACTAACCATCCCCACAAGTCATAAATCAGTAAAAGCAAGTACAGGAAGTATCATTTAGGAGAACGGGGTTCTAGTAAGCAAAACGACCGATCGGGTCGTTACATGTGTGCTTTTATTTGTGGGGGACTACAAACGTATGAGGTGACGAGAGTCCGTACTCCGTACGTAGCTACTATTCATGCTAGTGTCTGGGTAGTTTTAGGATTACACCATGCTTTGTTGACACCGTTACTTGGTTATGCTTATTAATTTCCTTCAATAGAGCAGAGGTTGAGGATTTCAAGATTTTAAAGGTTACTAGTTGAATTTCTTGTTTTAGCAAGGATTGAGGGATATTATGATAACTTGAATAATCTATGTTCAACCACGTCGCAAGTATATTCCGCGAGCGGGGTGAACTTCCACTACTCTCATATGAGTGGGCCGTTTGCCTCGACAGGTTAGTAGATGCATCTATGGTTCGTGCCGTTCGACCCTCGGCTATATATATAGTGCATACAATTTATGTATATGTATATTTACATTGGGCCGTACATCCTCGGAATAATTCATGTGTAATAATACCGGAAGCCCTATTATATTTGATTTTGTTTCATTGGCTTGAGAGGTTAAATAGTTAAATGAGGGAAATAATTTGGTTCTTACTAACAGTGAAAGGATTGTTTAATTATTTCTTGCTCTGAGTTTTATTGTTACTATATATATATATATATATATATATATATATATATATATATATATATATATATATATATATATATATATATATATATATATATATATATATATCATGTTTAACTAGAATTTTGATATTATTATATTATTGGTACATAGTAAATGTCGAAGTCGACTCTTCGTAATTACTTCTTCGAAGTTAGACTAAATACTTACTGGGTACATGTTATTTATGTACTCACACTATACTTCTGCACTTAATGTGCAGGATCTGTTGCAGATGCATCTGGATATCAGTCCGACGCGCATACTTTATTACCACTTTGAGACTTCATGGTGAGCTGCCTTCTGAGCCGTTCTACAGTAGTCGGAGTCCTCCTTTTGCTTATTTCCTTTCTATTTTTATTTCAGAAAGTAGAGTAATATTCTTTTTTTGTATATTCTACTAGTTGCTCATACAGTTGTGACACCAAATCTTGGCACACATAGTAGTAGACTTGTGGTTTTGATTTATTTCCATCGTTATGATTGCACTCAGTTGCTTTTGTTTTATTTATTTTGAGTATGTTATTTCTTAAGCATTTTAAATTAAGGAAAGTTTAATTACTTGTAAATCTATTAAAAAGAGAAATCACGTGGTTAGTTCGATGTCTGCTTGCCTAGCGGCGATGCTGGGTGCCATCACGACCTATAATAGAATTGGGGTGTGACACCAGGTCTGCACACAACGGCTCAAGCGACCACACTTAACATAAATGTAGCCACTGGAGCTATTCTAAAAAGGGAGAAATTAACACTACTTGGTGAAATAGGTTCTTTTAGAATTAATTTCAAACCATCTGCTAGAGGTTGCAACAATCCAAACGATTCCACTACATCTGGACCCTTTCGATGTTGCACAAAAGCCAGCTTCAAAGCTTGCGTGAAGGCTTTACCTTTCCTTAAATCAAATCAATGCTAAAGAATACATCGGAAGCTAATTAGCACGTAGGCAGCGCTGCACCGTCTGTTGTACCGTTTTAGAGAGAATTTGAGTTAAGAGACTAATCCAAAAAAAAGAAAGTGACCATTCTTTCTGTGGAAGCGGCAAAGGGACGGTAAGGCTTTGAAGCCATGCAAGCATTTCTGTATATTTTAATAGTTATCCATTTCATCATTATGAATATGCTGAACCTTATTTTTGTTGCCCTAAGTAGCTTGCATTCCTTCTTTTTCTTTCCTTCTTTTTATTGTTTTATTGCTCTTTTTCCATTTTTCTTCTGATTTCTATTGTTTTAGCTCAGCTCGTATCATATGCTTTAAGGAATTACGGATCATGAGTTAAATTTTAAAGTTTTATGATTGAACCTATATTAAATATAGGAGTCAATTGTCTTTTTTAAATAAAAAAACTCAATAAATTGAAAAGCTGAAATATATTGCAAAATCAAATCGAATGAACACATACATAATAAACTTATTTAGTGCGTCCCATTATTATGCCTTGGATATTCTATATCTATTCTTTTTTGGTTTTCGTTAAATGAAACAATGCATAACAAGCTTTATTCTCAATTCCATCATCACGTGGAAGAGCAAACAACTGAATTCAATAATTCGAGTTAAACTCATCTTTTTTTTGTGTGGTAATTATGACTTTTCATTACCAAGTGAAAATTATATAGTGTTCAAAATCTCTAAAGTTAGATAGCTGCCTCAACTTTAGTATACTTCACCTACATCCAAGCAAGAAAATAGAAATTGTAACCTGTGCTTTGTCTACTAACCACACTAACTAGGATAGTAATCAAGTTGCTTCAACAGTAGTACCAATTTCTTCCTCGTTCTTCCTTTGCAATTCATGTCTTGAATAATCTGCCTCACTATAGTTGCTGCTGGTCTATTTTTTTGTTGGAAGATTTTGATGTTTCTTTCCAACCATGTATAGTATACACTTCCTTCAAGAGCCATACGGGATCTGCTTTGGCATTGTTACCACATGCATGCTTTTGAGCCCACTCGATTTCTTGCTTCCATCATATAGCTTGTCGTTGGATTCCCTGCCACTTGAGTAGTTGCTGCCAGATTTGAGATATGGTTGCATATTTAAAGAACTAGTGTTGTACATATTCTTCATCACTATCACATAATGGGCATGTTGTTTCATATGCCATATCCTATTTTTTCACCTAATCTTTGTATAAAGTCTATCTTGTATTGCAAGGTATAAAATGAATAACCACTTGGGGTTACCCTGGTTGTTGCATGTCAATTTTCTCCATTGCACTTTAGGATAGTTGTCTCTCAACTTATTATATATTGTCTTTATAGCATATGTCTCACTATTCAGGAATTCCTCTATAGTTACTCCTGCACTCTTTAAATACTGCTTAGCCGTTAGGATCTTCTGAATGAGCCAAGATGCTTGCGGAGCAGTGCTTTCCCACACTTCATTACCCTTAGTATAGTAGATATACATCCATTGTATCCATGGCCTATCCTTCTTCCTGAACCTATGTTCCGATAGTGCTTGGGTATGGCAACTTTATTCCATGTGTAGATGTCTACTATGTTGAGACCACCTGCTGATTTTGGTAAAAAAAATTTGTCCCATGCTATTAGATCCTTCTTTGAGCATTCATTATTCCCATTACACAAAAATCTTCTGCATACTTGTTCAATCCTCTGAATCACCTTCTTTGGCAAGATGAAGTGGGACCAAAACAGTTAAATGGCTATGAGTACACTCCTGATCAACTGCAATCTCCCAGCATAAGACGACATCTTTGATCTCCATGTAGTTACTCTCCCTATCATCCTTTCTATTAATGGTTTACATTGTCCAATTGCTAGTCTTTTTGAGCTCAATGGAACTCCTAGGTACCTGAAGGGCAGAGATCCCACAAAGAAGCCTAATTCTTGTATAGTTTGCTGCTGAATCTGGTTTGGCACACCTCCAAAATAGACAACACTTTTCCCTTGGTTGGCTATTAGCCCAGATGCCAAAGAGGATTTTTGAAATTGTTTATACAATAGCTGAGTAGATACCACACCCCCTACAAAATAGCTAGGTCATCTGCAAACCCCAATTGTATTATGTTCAGCTTGTCTCATCGAGGGTGGTAGTTAAAATCTGGATTTTCTGCCAGTGGTTTCAGCAATCTACTAAAATAATCCATGGCAATTACAAACAAAAATGGTGACAAGGGGTCACCTTACCTTACTCCTCTCTTTGCAGTAAAAGGGACACTTGGTTTACCATTTATGAATACAAAGTATGAAACTGTCGATATACACATCATGATCCATCTTACAAATATTTCCGGAAAATTCTGAGCACTTAGAACTTGTTCTAAGAACACCTATTCTATAGAGTCATAGGCTTTTTGCATGTCAATTTTAATCATGCATCTTGGCGACACCCCTTTCCTCCCATATCCTTTCACTAGTTCATGACTAAGTATAATATTATCTATAATGACTCTACCAGGTACACACGCAGCCTGAATCTTATCAATGAGGATGTCTATGACTCCATGTAGTCTATTAGTAAGCATTTTGGATATGATCTTATAGAGTGTGGAACAGCAAGGTCTATATTGATTTACTGAGGAAGGGGTTTTTACCTTAGGCACCAAGGTAACAAATGTGTAATTTATTGGTTGGTAGATCTTATTAGTATCAAAGAAATTCAAGACAGCTTCAGTTACCTCATATCCAATCATGGTGCATGCTTTCTAAAGAATAGTGACTTAAATCCATCTATCCCTAGGGCTTTGTTGTCATCAATCCCCTGTAGTGCTGCCAAACTTCTTCTCTGGTAAATGGTCGGATGAGATGCAACTGTTGTGTTCTTGATAGCATAGATCCCCTCCTCATAACATCTAAATTTACAGCAGGCAATGTGGGATTTACAGCCCGAAGTAGATTCATATAAAAGCTTAGAATCTCCTCCTTTATCCCTTTTTCTATTTTGACAATATCACCTGTTTCATAACAAGTGATTTAATCTGATTATGAGCTCTCCTGTTCTTGATGCTGGCAAAAAAATAAGCTGAATTGGAATCCCCTAATTTGAGCCGATGTACTCTAGATTTCTGCTTATATATGCTCTCCTCTATTAAATCCCATTTCTCCAGCTGCGACCTTAGCTCTTTTTCTACATCAAAGTTATGGGGATTCTGATTATATGTTCTCATCTGCTGCTATAGTAGTTGAAGATCATTCCTGATGCTTTTTATTTTACCATTTATCCAAGAGAACTCCTTTGTGTTTAGGCCTTTCATTTCTTGTTTTATGGTTTTTAGCTTGAGCCATACTCTTTTAAGGTACATTATATTTGTAGTGACCTTCCAGTTGTCTTTTACTGCCTTCCCAAAACTTGGATAATCGACCAAACAATTCATGAATTTGAATGGTCTTGGTGCTTTCTTCTTTTGCCTCCCCAACTCAACGATTAGTAGTGAGTGATCAGAAAAGTACAGATCTAGGACATGAACTTGAATATGAGGCATATTGTTCATCCATTCTCCATTAACTAACGCGCTATCAATTTTGCTGAAGACATGGCTGTTAGTCCATGTGAATGGTCTTTTTATTGCCTGTAACTTAGTCATATCAACATCTTCCACAAAGTCTCTGAAGTCTCTTATCTCATGGTCTTGCACCACATTTTCATGTACTCTGTCTTCAACCTCAAGTGTAGCACTAAAATCCCCTATTACAAGCCATGGTTCTTGTTGTCTACTTTTTATTTCCCTAAGCTTCCTCCATAATTCTTTCCTGTCATGCACTATGTGAAAACCATTAACATCTGTAAAATGAAAAGTTAGTGCAGTATTAGGAAAGCTTATTGCAGCCTGTATATATTGATTATGTGTGCTGATCTTCTTAAACACAACATGCTTGGGATCCTAGATCAACCATAACCTTCCTTTATTATTCTGGGAAGTGTTTGAAAACCATTCCCATGTAGGTGTTATTTTGTGTATCACCTGGCCCTCTTTACATTCTTCCACTCTATGTTCTATGATAGCTATAACACTACCTTTATTCTCTTTAATAAACTCCCTTAGCTCCTTTTACTTATGCAACTTATTCATTCCCCTTACATTCCAAGTGATGACTTTCATTTTAGTAATAGAGGGAAATGGTTTTGATCATCTATATCACCTTGGCCACTTTGCCCTCTTTCACATTGTTTGCTTTGTTGTATTACCATGACTTGGCCTAGTGGATCATTTGCCCACCCTCCTAGTGAGTTGAAGCCATTATTCATATCAACATCTCCTTCTTTGTTTTCCCCACTTTTAGCCATTTTAGTGGTTGATTTTGCCTTCAACACTGTCCATTCTTCTACTTGGGTTTCATTTGAAGTAAGCTGTGCTTTGTCTTCATAACCTTTTCCACCATTTGTTTGACCACTTCCATTCTGTACTTGCACATTCTGTTTATCAATTATCTTCAGCACTTGGCCACTCCTCCTCCATACTTGCATAGGCTTTGGTTGCTTCCTTTTTTGGAAGTTATAATGGGAAAGATACAATCAAGTGGGATGGCAGCATGAATCATCTGCCATTTTAATTATGTCCAAAGACTTTATTAACGCCAGGAACATAAAAGTTGTGAGGATCTTACTAAAGGTTGGTGTTTAACCCCATTAAGTCCAAAGACTTTAGAAATATGCATACATAAAATTATAGTTTATCCATGAAATTAATGAAATGCCTATAATTTAAAAATAGTGGATAAATTAATTTTTACTATTGCTAGAACTAAAGGATTTACCCAAAAGTGCATCAATTATTCTATGAATAGTGAATATGATGAGGTAAATTAATATTCTTAATCAAATATATATTGTCTGTCCAAAGATGGCATATATATTTGGTTAAAAATATTTAAATACCTATTAAGACTAAACGGCATTTAAATTATAATAGTGTGTCGTAGTATTTACCCAAAGGAGAACTGCGATATGCTTTAACTGTTTTGTTGAATCCATATTGATTTGTGAGCGTGTATTTATCTATTTTGCAGCTATTCCTTTTCATTCACTTGCTTCGTCTGTCACTGTGTTCAATGGATTGAACTTATCTGAATGGCGTGAACAAGTCCAGTTACACTTAGGTGTGATGGATCTTGACTTGGCTCTGTTGAATGATAAGCCCGCTGCCATTACTGATTCGAGCAGTCTGGATTAGAATTCTTTCTATAAAGCATGGGAATTCTCTAACAGGCTAACCCTTATGTTTATGCGAATGAATATTGCCAACAACATTAAGAGTACTATTCCACAAACAGAAAGTGCCAGGGAATACCTGAAGTTTGTGGAAGAACATTTTCGTTTTGCAGATAAGTCTCTCGCTAGTACACTAATGGCTGAACTCACGACCATGAAGTTTGATGGGTCGCGTAATATGCAAAACTGCATCATCAAGATGACTAACATTACAGAAAGACTTCAAACCTTAAGGATGAAAGTGGATGACTCCTTCTTGGTTCAGTTTATTCTGAACTCGTTACCTCCTGAGTATGGACCTTTTCAAATTAACTATATTAAGGATAAATGGAATGTTAGTGAATTGTCCAGTATGCTTACTCAGGAGGAGTCAAACTGAAGAAACAAGGGAGTTATTCAATTAACCTCATGGGTCAAGGAGCTGGTAAAGGACTTAAAGTGAAGGCCAACAAGTTCAAGAAGAAGAAAGCACATGCTAAAGTTCAACAGGATGCTAACAAGGAACATAAGGCAGATGCATGTCATTTCTGTAACAAGGAAGGACACTATCAGAAAGATTGCCCGAAACGTGAACCTTGGTTCGAAAAGAAAGGTACAATTAGTGCTTTTGTATATTTCGAATCAAATTTAGTAGAAGTTCCTAATAATACTTGGTGGTTTGATTCTGGTGCAACTACTCATGTATCTACTACGTTGCAGGGATTCCTTACAATCCGAACTAAAAATCCAAATAAGGATTTCTTGTTAATGGGAAATCGTATGAAGGCTTCAATTGAAGGCATAGAGACTTATCGTTTGATCATTGAGATTGGATGTCACCTTGATCTATTACAGACTCTTTATGTACCTTCAGTTTTTAGGAATTTGATTTCTCTTTTAAGACTTGATGTTTCTGGATTTGATATAAAGTTTGGAAATGGATGTTTCAATTTATATGAGAATGCTATTTTTTATGGTTCTGATTTTCTTAGTGATGGTTTATATAAATTGAAACTCGATATTGGTTTTTCCGAATCCCTTCTTACTGTTCAACATAATGTTTGAATTAAACGTAGTTCACTAGATAAAAGTTCTGCTTACTTGTGGCATAGACATTTGGGACATATGTACAAAGAAAGGTTAGAAAGATTAGTAAATAATGAGATTATTCCAAATTTAAATTTTACTGATCTTACTATATGTTTGAATTGCATTAAGGGAAAGCAAACCAAGCATAGTAAGAAAGGTGCCACAAGAAGCACCGAGCTTCTTGAAATTATACACACCGATATTTATGGACCTTTTGATGTTCCATCTTTTGGTGGAGAGAAATATTTTATCACTTTTATCGATGATTTTTCACGTTATGGATACATCTATTTGCTGAAAGAAAAATCTCAAGCAACAGATGCTCTCAAGGTATTTGTCAATGAGGTTGAAAGGCAATTAGATAGAAAGGTGAAAATCATTAGGTCAGATAGAGGTGGTGAATATTATGGAAAGTATAATGAATCAGGACAATGTCGAGGTCCATTTGCAAAGTTCCTCGAGGAACGTGGCATATGTGCACAGTATACTATGCCAGGAATACCTCAACAAAATGGTGTTGCAGAAAGACATAATCAAACACTTATGGATATGGTTAGGAGCATGAAAAGTAATTTGTCATTACCCAAATCATTATGGATGTATTCTCTAAAAACTGCTATATATTTATTAAATAGGGTTCCTAGTAAGGCAATTTCAAAGATCGCTTTTGAACTGTAGACAGGAACGAAACCTAGTTTAAGGAACCTGCATGTTTGGGGTTTCCCAGCGGAAGTTAGAGTTTATAACCCACAAAAAAAGAAATTAGATTCTCGAACAGTAAGTGGTTACTTTATTGGTTACCCAGAGAAATATAAAGGGTATGTGTTTTACTGTTCAAACCATAGTTCGAGAATTATTGAAACCGGTAATGCAAGATTCATTGAGAATGGTGAAGTTAGTGGGAGTGTTGAAAAGCAAAGTGTGGAAATAAAAGAGGTGAGGGTCAATATTCTATTACCCACGAATGTGCCTACTTCCACACAAATATCAAATATTATTCCAATTGTTAAAGAACACTTTGGCAACACCGAGCAATATTTGGATGAAACACTTCATGAAGAAACTAACTCACAAATATCTAACACAAATGAACCATAAGAAATGCCATTAAGAAAATTTCAAAGAGTTAGAAAATCGGCTATTTCGGATGATTACGTGGTTTATTTGCAAGAGTCAGATTTTGACATTGGTCTTGATAAGGATCTGGTTTCATTTTCACAAGCCATAAAAAGTAATGAGTTTGACAAATGGATTGATGCCATGAAGGAAGAGTTAAAATCCATGGAACACAATAAAGTCTTGGATCTTGTTGAGTTTCCAGAAAGTTCTAAAAGAATCGGGTGTAGATGGGTCTTTAAGACCAAACATGATTCAAATGGCAATATTGAGAGATACAAAGCCAGACTTGTTGCCAAGGGGTTATACTCAGAAAAGAAGCATTGATTATAAAGAGACCTTTTCACCGGTCTCAAAGAAAGACTCGTTAAGAATTATTATGGCTTTGGTGGCTCATTATGATTTAGAGTTACACCAAATGGATGTGAAAATTGCCTTTCTTAACGGAGATCTCGAGGAGGAAGTTTATATGGACCAACTAGAGGGTTTCAAAACTAAAGAAAAAGGTCAAATGGTGTGTAAACTGAAGAAGTCAATATATGGACTTAAACAAGCCTTACGACAATGGTATATAAAGTTTAATGATACCATAACATCATTTGGATTTGTGAAAAATACCGTTGATCGGTGTATATACCAAAAGATCAATGGAAAAAAGTTTATATGTTTAGTCCTATATGTTAATGATATTCTATTTGCTGCTAATGATTTAGGCATATTGTGTGAGAGTAAAGATTTTCTCGCTAAGAATTTTGAAACGAAAAATATGGGTGAGGCATCCTATGCGATATGAATAGAAATATTCCGTGATAGATCACAAGAATTATGGGATTGTCTCAGAAAGGCTATATCGAAAGAATTTTAGAGAGATTTAATATGAACATTTGTTCAGCAGGAATGGTTTCAATTTAAAAAGGGACAAATTTAGTCTCATGCAATGCCCTAAGAATGATGTAGAACGAAAGGAAATAGAATCAATTCCTTACTCTTTAATTGTTGGTAGTTTGATGTATGCTCAGACTTGCACAAGACTGGATATTAGTTTTGTAGTTGGAAGGCTAGGAAGATATCAGAGTAACCCAGGAATTGATCACTGGAAAGCTGCAAAGAAAGTTTTGAGGTACCTGAAAGGAATGAAGAATTACATGCTCATGTATAAGAGACCCATGTATTTGGAAGTTGTTGGATACTTGGATTCAGATTTCGCTTGATGTATTAACACTAAAAATCTACGTTTGGTTATTTGTTCCAATTAGCTGAAGGAGCAATATCGTGGAAGAGTGCCAAACAGTCTGTCATTGCTACATCCATGATGGAAGTAGAATTTGTGGCATGTTTTGAAGCCACAATTCATGCATTATGGCTGTGAAACTTTATTTCAGAACTTGGGGTTGTCTACACCATTACCAAGCCGCTGAAAATTTACTGTGATAATTCTACAGCAGTATTCTTCTCCAAGAACAATAAGTACTCCAAAGGTGCCAAACATATGGAATTAAAGTACTTTACCGTCAAGGAGGAAGTTTATAAACAAAGAGTGTCACTTGAGCATATTAGAACAAATTTCATGATTGCAGACCCGTTAACGAAAGGTTTACAACCAAAGATATTTAAAGAACATGTACATAGAATGGGTCTAGGCTATATTTATGACTGATGTATTTTTGATGTTTAGACACTCTGAGCTCATTTATGTGTTTCTGATATACGTTAATGGTTTCCTGTTTCTCATAATGGTGTACATATTATTGTTTTGAGATATTACATGATAAGTCTCAGGAGACATTATTGTGGACCATAATATTTTATAGCTTATGAACCTGATACGATAAAATACTAATGTTGTAGTATATGGAAGGGAGTATGTAGACAAATTATGTATAACTGCAATAACTCACATTTACTAGTTTATCGTATTGTGGTATTTATGATGGACATTATAGAAGAGATTTGTTTAGGCGCAACTAATAGTCCTATGTTAAATATTAATATTATTCCGCTAGGGCAAGGGGCGAGAAACCAATTTCAATTAACGATTCCGCTTCACGATGCTGGCTTATGATTCAGATATGTTTTCTGTAACGATTTTGTGTAAGATTATCATGTTCAAGATCCTGGTGTAAATTAAGTTTATGCTAACACCATATTGTTGTTCTCGCAAATAACATGTATAGCAAAGGACATGATATAATTACCATTACCATCTCTGATTATGCCTCCTATGCCAGCTTTCCCACTCTCCTTTATGTAACTACCATCAGCATTAACTTTGATAGTGTCATATAAAGGAGGTTACCATTGAACTTGTTTCCAGTTTTGCATAGGTCTCAGCTTTTCCACTCTATTGCATAGAGTAGGCCATTGAAGTGAGGCATCTCTATTAGGCATCAACGTAGCAATAATGGACTTGATAGTCTATATAGTACTTGATATTTCATGAAGTTGAGTTGAAACTTCTTCTGCATGCCATAACTACGTGAGCTTCTTTGTTTTCAGTGATATTACGACTTGAAGTATAGAAGAGTGTTCGTAAACTACAGGCGCTAGACTTCTAGTCATCTAGCTATAGATACATGATACGTTGTGCATGTCTATAAATTGTGCTCCGCTCTTCCTTGTCATTCGAAGCTTCTTCAGGAGAATCTGTTGCACTACAAATTCGAGTGTCCCACACGTGTTTTCTCCCTGCTCTGCAAAATTGAAGAGCCATGTCGGAGTTGAAAGAAAAAGACAGTAAATTCTACGGGAAGGATGTTAATTCAACAAAGATTTAGGTTTTATTCACCGACAAAATAAATGATTTTTACACGAGTAAGCAAATTATTAGACTAAAGTAGGTTGTTACTTTATTTTCAAGTTATAGTATATCAAACTTATTTTTTCCAGTCCCCATTTATGGGAATACACTGGGTTCGTTGTTGTTGTTGTAGTATATCAGACTTATTTTGGAAAGTAACATATTTTTATAAGTCAATAGTGCTGGGAAAAAAGAAAACTGAATATGATAGTGTAAATAATTTATAGATTATCAAGTTAAAGTCGTTCATCTAATGTGAAAAATATATAGTTTATCTGTAAATGCATGGTTTATAAGATGGAGCAGAATTATCATCGATGGAAGCGAAAAGGAGAGAAACATTATCAGAAGAATGTAAACATACTTAAAGATAGGCTAATGGAAACTAAAATAAATTTGAAAGATCTGAATATATTCATTATGTTGTACTATCATTCATGCTGGATATATGCGTATTTGCACTGCGTTTTAGTAGCTAAATAAACTACTTGCTGCAGCCAAAACAAAGATTCTTTCCCTAATATATGTGTTAGTGACTTGCGTTAATTTGATCAATCAATAGCTTTCGAGTTTAACTGGTATTTTGTGTAGTTTTCCAATTTGAGGAGTTTAGGTAGATCGTCCGGTCCTCTAACTTTTCATTTTGTTCTTCTGTATCGGGATTGTTATACAAATAACTGGTTATGTTTACTTTTTTCTAGCTAGATTTTATATATATATATATATATATATATATAGGTGAACGGCTGTTTGGGTTAATTCTTCCTCTAAAAAATGGGATCTTTACACAAAATAGCCGATCATATTCATAATTTACCTTTTCTAGCCATTACATAGATTATACATACTTTATAATAACAACAACAATAACATACCAAATATAATCACACATAGTGGGGTTTGGGGAAGGTAGTGTGTACGCAGAGCTTACCTCCTACCTTATGAAGATAGAGAGGCTGTCTAATAGACTCCCGACTCATGAAAATATAAGCATCACATTAATGACACAATACTAAACATATAATACATAAATTATGCATATATTATACCTGTATTTGCTATTTTTAGTTTAATGGATTGAGTGGGCAGGTTACCAAAATTAGAGAGAAATTCAAGCCCAATAGATTGACAACTCCAACAACTTAGTCCAACTCATTTCAATTCTTTTTCTTCCCTCAACTTTAATGCCCGTAACTTCTAAGTAGTTATTTTGAACGGAATACTAAAATTCTGTTTTAGGTTTCATCATAACGTTAGTACAGTGTCGAATGAACAAGGATTCCAACAATTTTTTAATTAAAGGAACACTTCAACAATTATTTGTACTTTGAATTTAATTAATCTGATTGTGTTGAAATGTTAACTTTTAAGACCCTTTTGTATCAAAAAAAAAAAAATTCTCACTCTAAAAATTACTCAATGTTAATTCTTCAACGGCTAAGGCGTGAACTCACGCGACTCTTTATGGAACCAACTCCGGCGGGCCAAATGGCGCGTATCATATAGCCAAAGGATCCTCCTACAGACATAAGGCCACTGATGGGGTACACCTGACCCAAAAACCTCATGATCTACTGCTGTAATTGGGACCTCCAACTTTGCAATGCAACTACCACCAACACTGTGGTTGCAAGGCAAACGACCCACAATGGCAAACTGCAGTCATCTTCAAAGCCTCTAACTACTGTGGAGTGATGGTGGAGGATTGCAAATGGATGCTGGTCGGAAAATTCACAATGGGCAAACCCAAAATTGAAATTATTATGGCAAAATTCATATAGCAAATCCTAATGAAAGGAAAGGTAATAAGTGGGGCTTATGACTATAGACATGTTTTCATTGAATTAAACAATGAATCAAATTTCAACACGGCCTATTTCCAACGTTTCATGAGAATTACGGGATCCCTAATGCGAATGTTCAAATGGTCCCCCAATTTCGACCCTAGTGAAGAAACGTCCTTGGCACCTATGTGGATTCTTTTGCCAGAATTTCCTTTTCATATATTTAAATGGGACTATTTAAGACAAGTATTAGAATAAATTGGCACTCCAATGAAGGAGGACATAACTACCATTGCGAGAACAAGACCCCACATGGCTAAAGTTAGGATTGAAGTAGACTTGATGAAACCTCTTCCAGATTCTGTCTTCGTGGGTATTGAAGGAGATATATTAGGTCTGAAGGGCAGGGATCAAAAATTATAATATGAGGGATTTTTAACCTTATGTAAAACATGCAAATTGCAGGGCCATAATTTTGAAAGGTGCAAGGTTGAGGCAAGAAAGAGGGAACAAGTTAGAGCTAACAGGGACAATGAAAAGGTCGAGAAAAATGAAGACCAAGTGAAGATTCACAACTCTGGAGATGCATGAATTAAGGCCAAGATAGTGGAGGCACAAAAACACAATGAGATCCAAAAAGATGATGGATTTACACAAGTTGGGAACCAGAGAAACAAGAAAAAGAAAGCCTTTTAGACAAAGAGCTCAAATGCCAACACCAACGCCAAGCAAGCAGACAAGAAGAGAGAACACATGCAATCTTCACATGCTCTAGCAACTCTACAAAATAAAGATTCTCAAGTCAAAGAACCTGCCAAAGACACTCTTGTAGGAAAATGATGGAATTATCACTAACTAGGGAAAAGTGACTCATCCAATCAAAACTAACAATAGAAATAAAAAACAAAGTCGTCTACCTAATGTATGAAAGTTAAAAACAGACTTTAGACCAAACAAAATCAAGGAAAATAGAGGAGAAAATCATGGAAGCCATACAAAAGAAAGGAAATATCAACACGGAGAATAGAGAAAGAGAACTATGATAGTCAAAGGAAAAGAGATCGATGTACAACAAGAAGCAAAAAGCAAAATCATGAAAGTAGTAGTGATAGCTCAAATCATATGATGTCGTCTCCAGTCACTGCTGATATGGCCTGCATTTAAAATAAAAGAGGCCAAATTATAATTGACCTTGGAATACTTGAACACATTTCAGGTGATTTGAACAACAAGCATGGCCCAGACATAGACAACAACTCAATTTACGAATTAGGAGAGGACATTAGAAGTGAACACTCACAAGAGGCCTCCACAGACGAGGAAGTAGCTGACAACTCTATAGGAGAAAGTGAGGATGAAGATGAACAAATTGCAAATAGGTTAGCTGAAGCTTTTGCACCTACTCCAAAGCAATCTGAAGATCCCGTGGCCAAAGAAACAGAGGACGTATTACAAAGACAAGGCCTTTCACCTAGAGGGCACAAAAGAAGGAATCATAAAGGTAAATGAGGCCATCCCAAAATATCCAATACCAATAAAAAATAAGGCAACTTACAAACCCCTGACCATTTCTAATGATTAACATCATTAATTGGAATATTAGGGGCATGATTTCCAAGGATACAAGTGAAATATTAGACAAACTAATATGAATTCATAAGGCTCACATGGTCATTCTCCAGGAACCTTTCCTCTCTTCTGATAAGTTAGAAGATTTCAGAAAGTACCAAGGATTTTGTCAAGCAGTTACAAACAAATGTAGTAAGCTATGGTATTTTTGGAGTAATGAGTTAGACTGTGATATCATAGACAATAGCAGACAACATATTACTTCGAAGATCAATAGTGGTAAACATACATGCTGGATCACAATAGTGTATGCTAGGAACAAAGCGTTGAAACGAAGGAAACTTTGGAATAAATTAAGGACCATGAGCAATAGATTTAATGGTCCATGGACCATCCTTGGAGACTTTAGCTCAATTATGGCTGTAGAGGAGAAGAAAGGAGGCACACCATATACTTTTAGCAAAAGTACTGACTTTATTACCTGCATGGATGATGTGGAATGTCTTATCTTAGCTATACGGAGAATGCTTTCACATGGTGTAATGGCAGCAGGAAAAGAAGAATCAGCACAAGATTGGACAGGGTATTCATTAATGAGGATTTGGCTGAGGTCTTTCAAATCAATAGAGTTTACCATCATGCTAAACCAGGGTTGTCGCGACCCCTTTTTCCTCCGCGAAAATCGAGTTTATGACATTTGGAGGGATAACTCGTTCCTTTCGGAACTGAGTTTTGCATTTGAAGAGTCACCACCTAATGAGTTAAGGTGCATTAGGACACCAATAGAAATTCAATTCTAAGTTCCATTTTAATAACTAGAGATAGGGTAAGGGCTTGAAATAATCCTAAGGGGAAGGTGTTAAGCACCTCTCAGGATCCACTAGTGTGATTCCCGGCTAGACAATTATTGTGAATTTGGGGTACAATTAACATATAAACAGATAAGGATCAGATAAGAGGGGATTTCAATATACAATGGTTTGAAAGTAAACAAAGTTTGAAAGAGCAACTAAAAGAGCTGATTTTAAACAGGAATTGCAATGCTCCTAGAAGAAAAGGGAAGCAAAGGAAGGGGATCCTAGGTTTATATTTAATATGGATCATATCAATGCAATACCCGATAATCACTCCTCAAAAGAGGGGCTACACATGATATTAGCGCACCGGTCATCATATCCATATCTACCCTTTCCTACCCATTTAAGGTACTGAAGCGCAGATTAGTCTCGATCACTATTGCATGCTATTACCCATCCCGTTCTTATCAGTTCCGGAGAAACTTAGGACTACTAATCCTAAAAGGAGGGATATTAGGCCGATTTGTGGTTTTAAAGGAAAAAATATCTAAGGTGATATACAAAACATACAAAAAACTGCATATTAAAGGGGGAACACATAGACACATAAGGCTCAAGTATACCTCCTCAAACAAAACAATCCAATAGCATGACTTAAACGAGTAAGGTCTGATTCTAAAATACTTGAGGGAAGAGGAGATTGTTGTAATTGCAGCAGGTCTGGCTTATTACATGACTTAGTTAGGAAACAAGAATCAGGCTTACCTACTGATTGTAGCACATAAACAAATAACAGAGGCGAGTTCAGTTTTATTTACATTGCCTAAGGCTTGCCTAAGTGTTTAGGTGGGACCTTAGAAGCATGGTATCTATTCAATTCAGAATGTGGTGAAACAGTAATAACCAAGAATGAATTGTTTGAAATCCTATAGGCATGCTTGCTAAACCTTTTTAAGTAAAGGAATTAGGTTATTAAAAAGGTTCAGAAGGGACGAATTAAAATTAAGGTAGTTCCCGACTCTGCAGGTGATGGTATCTACTATTAATGATTTTAATCCGCATGGGCATGCTATCTAACATTGAATGTGAATGGAACGACACAAATTCATTTAAGAACCACTATAGGCATGATTTATATGTGTTACTAATTTCAACATTACGAACATGGCATTTTATTTTAGCTGTTTAGAGCCTGAAACATGATATCTAAGTGTCATGCAAACTTTCAAATACATTCTATAGGTAGATTATCTAGGTGTGATATTGACCATAAGAAATTGAGATAAACCCTGTAAATATGGTGTCTAAAAATGCAGAATTGAACACAGAATTTAAGTAATCCTATAGACAGGTTATCTTGGTGTGATATTGATCATGAAGAAATTTGAGATATACCCTATAGACATGGTGTTTAAATGCAGTTTTGAAGATGCAGAATTAAAAATACCCTATAGGTATATTTTCTACCCTTGACATGCATAAATACCCAACCCTTTTCACTAGCTAACCTCAAATATTTATTACAAACTTATTATAAATCAGGAATACTAAATACATCAAAATGAATAAAATACGACTAGAGGAGGTCCGATTCTTGGTTCCTCCCTGAGCTATGGAGTAAACTGCCATAAGATACCATTGCTTCAAAGCTTTTCTCAAACTTGAGTGTGTCAGAGTTCCCTAAGGGCCTCAATAGGACCCCGGACAATGCTCACACCAAAGTTACATTAACAGAATAGGGACAAATGCAGTGTGGAAATGCCCCTCATGTGTCCAAGTTAAGATGGAGCTCATGGGTCCCAAGGCAAAGCTCACATGAGGGGGGCAGAACTTAAGTCTAAGAAGAGAGTGAAAAGTGCAGAAACTGAGTTCTAAGAGCTGAGGGAAAATGGAGAGGGAAAAGTGTGATGGGAGACAGCCATTAGCACTTTAAAGAGTTGATAATTTCACACCAAAGCGGCAGGGAACTGGGAATCCATTGCAATGAGCCTATATACTTAGGCATGAGTTAATTCTAGGCATGCACATCAATAGGGAGTGCTGTCATGCTTGTAAATCAACCAGAACACACAACATATAAGGGTAGCATAGGGGTTATGATCCTAGAAGGAACACGTTTGGGTAATGTTCAGCAACATTCAATGCTGTCATGCCCCAAAAAAACCATAAGTATTAAGCACATTGGGGTAGGGATTTAAGATTCACATGTTATCATACATTGATTCAGAACAGGAGAAAGGAAGTTTCATCATGCTAAATAATGGTACTAGATTGAATACAAACAATAGGAAGACAAGAAATGCAAAGATCAGTAAATAAGCATGTTGTTGTTGGTGTTGAAAACTTAATTAGAACATACCAGTCAAAGAAGCAAAGTGCAGTAAAGAAAAGTAGCAGGATTTCGAAATACAGCCTTGGCTTTCAACTGGCTAAATAGGCAACGACACAAGTAGTAAAGCAAGAGAGAGTATTTGAGTGTAAGTGTGAGTTCATAACTATAAGTGTTCCTTTTCTGTTCGAAAAGAAGTACAAGGTATTTATAAATCGAGTAAGAAAGAGGTAATAAGCTACAAACATGGAACCAATCATGATTCAGAATTAATTATACAAGTTATATCCCTTAATTAAGGGGTCACTATTTAACGGGAAGTGACAGGTTCAAAATAAGGAAAACAATCAATTAAAAAACAGGCTGACAGTTGCCATAAAAGAAGTAGTAAAATAACAAGTAAGTAATTTGAGTCTAGGTAAAGAGACATTCTAATTTTGGAAAGGATTCAGTAAGGCAAAATAGGAAAAGAAATCAATTAACCTTAATAGACAAGTGAAATTAGAATCTCACAAAGGAAAAGTTGAAACTTAGTCACGAGTTTGAAAATTAGTCAGAGAAGGAGACACATCATATAAATTAGGTGCATAACATTATACATGCGAGGCCTAGTCTGTTGGTAAGGGAAATAGCATACAAAGTAGCACAAAAAATTCAGTAGATAGCAACATTCGAAGCATGATAGCCCAGTAGGTCATGTCATATTGAATCAATAGCAAAGAAACATATAATATCAAAGAATGTGAAGATCCCATAGTAGCAGGTGAAGAAAACCTCTTTTGAAAATTAGGGTTTTGAACATACTTGAGTTTTAAAGATGATAGAAAACAAGAGTCAGAAGAATCACACAAAGGAATAAGGGATTTTGAGATAGAGAACTTCAAATCAAGTCACGCATTTAAACGAACAGTGTCAGACCTAAAACCATAAGATTTTCAACAATAGAAGAGTTTTAAAAAGAGGATAAACAGACAGATTGGGCAAAAACTCAGGCAAACAAATATTCATTTAATAAACAGTTAAAAGAAATTAGGGGTTTTAACATTCAAACTCAGGCAAAAGGATAATACGAGCAAACACAGCAAAACATATAAAAAATCAAAGAAATATTTCGACATAACTTAACAGAAACCCTAATTGAACAGATAAGGAGTTTTGAAAGCAGAGCTTTAAAGAAACTTTGAGAAAAATGCTTAGAAGTTCAAAGCAACATAGATCTGAAGCAGATCTAAAAAGAAATCGAAACAACCTTAAATGCTGGGGTTTCAGAAGAACCCCAAGTGGTGAGAAAGGCATTGAAAATAATTGATCTAAGTATGAGAGTTAAGAGTCAGACTCGAATATCCATGGCTAACTGGTGAAAGGTCAGAAATAATCGCAGAACAACCATGAACTGAAATCGAACAGGGTCTGGACCAAATTCTTTCAAGTTCTAGTCTTGAGACCATAAGAATCGAACATATAGAAGCCATGGGGGTTGATATAGATATCATGATGACCTTGGAAGCCATAAATTTGGGAGGTATTAGGGTTGTAGTTGACGGCGACGGAGAGGGTTTGAGAGAGGATTGAGAGAGAAAGGGATTCGGAGGTGGCAGAATGTGTGAAATGGGGTGGGGGTAAGATGTCGCTTGAGATTAAAAATGGAAAGGGCCGATATTGGCCGTTGATCATTTTGATCAACGACTAGGATTAGGTAGGGTATCCAGGTTGGGTTATTTAATTGGGTTGTGGGTCGGTTTAAACGGGAATTGGGTCAGGTAATTGGGCTTCCGATTGGGTTTAATTGGGGTTCAAAATCAGGCTACATTTGAAATGAAAATGGGCTAGATTTCAAATAGCCAATTTTCCCTTATTTATTTTATAAAAAATTGCAAGTTGATTCTTGAAAACAAATTAAAAGCATAAATATGATTTATAATCCATAATTTTTAATTTAAAAACACTGGGCTTTATTTTTATAAATATAAATGCAATTAAATCTTAAAAGAGGATAATATTGCAATTATATGAAATTTAGTTTTAAAAATACCAAATAGATTTGTAAAAAATATGTAAAAATTATCTTAGCTATATTTAAGCATGAGTATAAGAATCCAATAAATGAATCACTAAAAGTAATAATTTTGGGAATAATTATTGTATTTTTATGGATAAAATATGGCTATAAATTGATCCAAAAATCTTTTAAAAATTAAGGAAAAATAGTAAAATATTTTGACATATTCATATATGCATACATATGTTATTTTGAAAGTATTTTGCATATTAAAATATACAAGAAAAAATTGGGTATCAACAGCTGGCCCTCTTTACCTGGGAAGGATGAAAGAGTTGGAGTAAAGATATTATGGCCAATTTTGACCGAGCGAGATGGTTCAAAGAAGTTTAGGCCGTGCCCTGGCTTCTGAGCTACCTACATATCCCTGGTTTTACAGGAATCAGGTCGGATGTAGTTCAAAATTCGTCGGCGGAGTATGCCGGTGGAGACTTTTCAAGAACGAACGCAATATCTAGGGTTGGGTGAATGGTTAAGGTCTAATAGGGTTGCGGAAACTGGAGCGGGATCACTCCTACTGAGATGGTCATTGCTCGCCGGTTTACCTGTAAATAAGCAATACAAGCATATATTGTGTGTAAATTTAAACATGATGCGAATTCCTGTCGGACCATGAATGTTATCTCAGGACGGTTAGGATGACATCCTTAGACCATGATGTCCTGGGCCATGAAGCATATAATAAAGGATTAGCAGGCCATGAAATGATGCTCTCGGGCTATGAGGATGATTCCTTTGAATCATGATATGCACAAGATAAAAAGGGATCCTCAGGCCATGACATGGTGTTCTCGGGCCATGAAGATGATGCCTCCGAACGATGACGCCTTTGGATAATTTGGTGATCTTTTAGCCCATGAGATGCAGTATTTGGCAATCTTTCAGCCTATGCAAAGCAGTAGGTGGCGATCTTTCAGCCATGCAAATGTAGAGGTGGCAATCTTTCAGCCATGCGAATGTAGAGGTGGAGTTTTTTCAGCCATGCCAATGTAGAGGTGGCGATCTTTCAGCCATGCAATGTAGATAAGGTGGCAATCTTTCAGCTATGCAAATGTAGAGGTGGCGATCTTTCAGCCATGCAGATGTAGATAAGGTGGCGGTCTTTTAGCCATGCAGATGTAGGTAAGGTGGCGATCTTTTTGTCATGCAGATGCAAAAAATGCATATGGAGACAACGTTTAGTCTCGGAAGGCAGAATGGTAGCTTTATGCAATGCAAAAAAATGCAGAGAGAGATAGCATTTAGTCTCGAAAGGCAGAATGGTAGCCTTATACAATGCATAAAATGCAGATGGAGACAATATTTAGTCTCGGAAGGTAGAATGGTAGCCTTATGTAATGCAAAAAATGCAGACGGAGATGGCGTTTAGTCTCGGAAGGCAGAACGGTAGCCTTATGCATGAAATAAAAAGAGCAAATGGAAATAGAGTTTTCTTAGCTGATAGCAGATGGAAGTATTATGACTGCTGGGGACACTGTGACACACGGAATGTCAATGGTGCGTGTGGGTAGATAATGGTTTTGAGAGTTGCATTCCTGAACAATATTTGTCTCATGAGTGTATAGTACGTTCGATGATTTTGCAATCCAAGTGCCTGTATTCAAAGGAAAATCGTGAGTTTTGTAATGGGGGGAGGTTAGTTTGTATCCCCGCTGGTCTACTTGACCTTCTCGACTTTGATCTGGTGATACTGTATGTATTATTGGGGTAGCGTTGCTAAACAAGGCAATTTCAGTGATAAACATGCATGACTTTGTAAAAATACGGTATAAGTATATAATTAAGAAATAATTTTTAGATGAACCGACGACTGTGGCGTGGTTCAGGACATGGCAACCTCTCTTGCTTCGGAATTTTGAGGGTCCTCCTCAAAATTCTGCCCCAGTTTAATGGGTTGATGCTTCTGACTGTTGTTTGCGACGATCAGATGAAATTACTTCGGAATTTTGAGGGTCCTTCTCAAAATTCTGCCCCAGTTTCCAATTGCAGGGGGACATGAAAATTTTATTGAATTGTGACCGAACCCATAAGACTGCCTACGTATCCCCTCTTAAATAGGAATCAGGTCAGACGTATTTCAAATTTCTTTGCTAAGACAAAACCGTTGAGATGTGGACCACATGTCCCAGCATGGATTTCTTCTAGCAGTTTGGATGCTTCCTTTGTGTTGACACACCATAGTAGTCCCAGGTCATGAGTTCTCCTATATAGGATTCCTCCACTGTGAAAGAAGTTGTTAGACAATCTCCGCAGTGTGCATTTCTGAGTATGATTGGCAAGCTCCGAGTAATCTCCTTTCGCCAAATATTCCTTGATATCATGGAACCAAGGTTTTCCGTCTGCTTCCTTCTCAACATGGGCACAGTAAGCTGGTTGATTATGAATTTTCACCGGTATGGGGTCACTGAAGTTCTTATCGGGATGTTATATCATGGATGACATGGTAGCCAATGCATCGTCAAATTCATTCTGGATTCTGGGAACATGTCAGAATTCTATCTTTGTGAACCTCTTTCTTAACTCCTGTACATGATGCAGATATGGGAGTATCTTAGAGTTTCTGGTTGCCCGTTCTTCTCGTACCTAATGTATAAGCAAGTCTGATCTCCAATTACTAGCAACTCTTGTACGTTCATGTCAATAGCCATCTTGAGCCCTAGGATGCAGGCTTCATATTCGGCCATGTTGTTGGTGCACGAGAACTTGAGCTTGGTGGACACCGGATAATGCTGATCGGTTTCTGATACTAGAATTGCTCCTATGCCTACTCCTTTGATATTTGCTTCTCCATAAAAAAACATTCTCCAACCATCATAGGATTCTGCAATGTCTTCTCCTATGAACAATACCTCTTCGTCGGGAAAATATGTTTTTAAAGCTTCATATTCTCCATCTACGGTGTTCTCAGCAAGGTGGTATGCCAATGTTTGTCCCTTGATTGCTTTCTGAGTTACGTATACAATATGGAATTCACTCAGCAGGATTTGCCACTTGGCTAGCTTGCCACTGGGCTTGGGCTTCTGAAAGATGTACTTTAGAGGATCCATCCTTAATATGAGGTATGTAGTATAGGCACAGAACTAATGCCTTAGTTTCTGAGCCACCCAAGTTAGAGCAAAATAGATGCTCTCTAACAGAGAATACCGAGCTTCGTACGGAGTGAACTTCTAGCTGAGATAGTAAATGGCCTGTTCCTTTCTCCCTGTTTCATCATGCTTTCCCAAGACGTAATCGCACCATCTAGTACTGCTATGTAGAGTAGTAGGGGTCTACCTGGCTCGAGTAGGACCAAAGCTGGTGGTGTTGACAGGTACTCCTTGATTCTGTCGAAAGAATTTTGGCAGTCATCAGTCCATTTGGTAGTGGCATCCTTCTTCAGCATCTTGAAGATTGGCTCACAGATAAACGTGGACTGTGCTATAAATCAGCTGATATAGTTAAATCTTCCCAAGAAACTCATTACGTCCTTCTTGTTCTTTGGCGGTGTCAATTCTTGAATGGCTTTGACTTTTGATGGATCTAATTCTATTCCTCAGCGACTCACAATAAACCCAAGTAATTTACCAGCAGGAACCCTAAATGCACACTTTACAGGATTCAGATTCAGGTTGTACCTTCGCAATCTATTGAAAAACTTCGTCAAATCTTCCATGTGATCAATGGCCTTCTTGGACTTGATAATAGCATAATCTACGTACACCTCAATCTCCTTGTGTATCATATCATGGAAAATGGTAGTCATGGCCCCCCCATATAGGTGGCCCCTGCATTTTTCAGGCTGAACGACATCATCTTGTAGAAGTTCATTCCCCACGGCATAATGAAAGCCATTTTCTTAGCATCTTCTTCATCCACCCAGATCTGATGATGTGACGACCCGGCCAATCTTCTTAAGAATTAACACCCCGATCCCCTATTAACTGCTTCCCTTAAGTCCATTGCTGCTTGCACAGCAGAAGTGGATTTGCTCCTTTCCCTCAGAAACCACAGAAGCGGTGCTATTCCCGCAGAAACAGAGCCGCAGAAGAGGCTCGGGCATTGTAGATGCGGGCTCCAATGTTTCCTTAGTTTCTGCAGAAGCAGAAGTTCCCCCGCAGATGCGGTTTCGCACCTGCGACTCTTTTATCGCAGATGCGGTCCCTGGCCTTTTCGTGAAAACCACAGAAGCAGCTCTCGTTCCACAGAAGCAGGACCGCAGATGTGGTCCCTTGTCCACAGAAGCAGAAATCCCTGTTCAGAAATAGAGAATTCATGGGTTAGTTTTCAAAAGATAGAAAAATCAAATTGAGCTCGAGAGAGGGCGATTTTGAGAGGGTTTTGAAGAGGAGATTATTGGGTAACGTTTCTTTAATCCCTTCTAGTTATATTTCATTATTATATAGTTAAATACATCATTAAAATTCGAATTGAGGATAAAAAATTGGAAAATTGGGTGAAACTTCATAGGTTAAACTATTGAGTTTTGAGTGGGTGTTTGACCTCCGATTTGGGAGATTTTTCTATGGTTAGACTCGTGAGAGTACGAGGGTTTTGAAAATGTAAAAATTATCCAATTCTAAGATGTTGTCTTAAAGGGAATTTTTGTCATTTTACCTTATTTCACGTCTTGTATTTGAATTTAATAGTAGAATCAGTTACTTGAGATGTTATTTATGATATGTAATTGAATTGAATAGATTTTTGGCATTTGGAGTTGGATACTCGTGGAAAAAGTGTGATTTCGAGTTGATTTTGGAGCCGGTTCGAGGTAAATGACTTATTTAACCTTCTGTGGGGGACCTTTCCCCTTAGGAGTTGTTATTTGGTATTTGAGTGCCTTGTACGCGAGGTGACGAGCGCGTACTTAAGCCAATTGTTGAAAATCCAATTTTCACTTAAGATATTGAGACTGAGTTTTCCTTCATATTTGCCTTATTTTACTTGCAATTATAACCTGTGTTAGATTAGAAAAGCATGTTTAGTTGATTCAACTTGCCTAATTGTTTAAGTTGCCTTAACTGTACTACATGAAGCATGCTAGGCTAGTACTACCTGTTGCTTGGCTTTTAAACTTCATTTCTAAGTATCTTTTGGTTGTGTTAGCGCATTTACATTGGGACTACAGATGTGGGATTCCAGTAGCTCCCAGCCTGTTTGTTTACTTTGGGACTACGGGTTCGATTCCCGATAGATCCCCCTACACTTTTACTTTGGGACTACGGGTTAGATTCCGGATAGATCCCCCTACACATTGATAGTTGGACTGCGGGACGGTATCCCGGGAGATTCTTCGGATTTACACATATGATGGACTACGGGACGGTATCCCGGGAGATCCACTAGACAGTTGAGAAAAGGACTATAGGACGGTATCCTGGAAGATCCTCATTGTTATCATTGGTATTGAGTTGTAGCTATTTCGTGTTTATTATGTTCTTTGTGCAGTTGTTAGTGCATTGTTTAACCTGTCTATTCTCACCGCTGTACTCATTATTACAGTTAGTTTTTATATTGTTAAATTCATATTATGTTGTTGGACCTCAGTAGGGCTCTAACCTTCCTCGTCACTACCCAACCGAGGCTAGGCTTGACACTTACTGAGTACCGCTATGGTGTACTCATGCCCCTTATGCGCATGTTTTTCATGTGCAGATCTAGGTACCTCCACTCAGGCATGCTATCCTCGAGGCAGAAAGATCTCGCAGAGACTTTGAGGTATATTTGCCGCGTTCGCAGACCAAGAGTCTGTATTCTGTTCCAGCTTTAGTAGTTAATCTATCCTTTTTTTTAGTTGCTTAGACATTCTGGAGTTAGAGCAACATATTAAATTTCTATTAGCCTGTGGTTCCCGTGAGTTTCCGGGTTTTGGGATGAGATTGTAGACTTTCGAATTTTTTTGAGTTGTATATGCCAAGTGGCACTTATATACCGTTTTTTCTAGTTTTGCTTAGTTTAATTAAATGTTTTCGTAAGTTATTTTAATTTCTGCATTGTTAGGCTTACCTAGTTGTAGGAACTAGGTGCCATCACGGCATGTTCATGGAGGGTAAACTGGGGTCGTGACAAGTTGGTATCAGAGCTCTAGGTTCATAGGAATCACGGAACACAGGCCGGTTTATTAGAGTCTCGCTGATCGGTATGGAGAGGTCTGTACTTATCTATGAGAGGCTATGTAACTGTTTAGGATAAATCTTCATTTCATTCGAATTCCTTGTATGATATTTGATGTCGATTCTAAACTTCTGTCTTCTATTCTCTCACAGATGGTGAGGATACGTGCTACTCGAGATGATCAGGCACCCGCGCCCCCTCGCGCATGGTGCAGCCAAAGCACTTACGCGAGCTACTGCCGAGGCGCCACCAGCAGAACCAGCCGGAGCCCAGGCACCTGGCATGCCTACTAGTGCCACTACTACTCCAGCTCTCCAGGAGACATTGGCTCAGTTCATGAGTATGTACACCACCTTGGCTCAGGCAGGGTTGCTTCCCCTTGCTGCAGCCATTTCCCAGGCCGGGGGAGGAGCACAGAATCCCACTTTCCGCTCTCCTGAGAAGTGAGTGCAAGTTGAGCAGGCTCCCAAGATTGTTCCCGCACCGCTTTCAGTGCCAGTTCTGCCCGAGGATGGGTCAGCAGCTTCAGAGGACGAGCAGCGAAGACTTGAGAGGTTCAAGAAGTATGATCCCCCAGTATTCTGTGGATTAGCATCAGACGATGCCTTGGGATTTTTAGATGAGTGTCACCATATTCTTTGCACTATGGGTATAATGGAGTCCAGCGGGGTCTCTTTCACTGCTTTTCAGCTTTGGGTAGCCGCCTATGATTGGTGGCGTACTTATGAGATAGACAGTCCAGTCGAGGCTGCTTCACTGACATGGACCCAGTTCTCGGATATATTTTTGAGAGAGTTTGTTCCCCAGAGTCTCAGGGACGAATGCCGTGCAAAGTTTGAGTATTTGCGCCAGGGTGCTATGATCGTTTCGGAGTATGCTATCCGTTATACCAGGTTGGCCAGGCATGCATCGTCGTTGGTTGCTACAGTTCGGGAGAGAGTTCGCAGGTTCATTGACGGTCTTATCCCACCCATCAGATCTAGCATGGCTTGAGAGTTTGAGATGGACATTACTTATCAGCAGGTAGTGAGCATTTCTCGGAGGATTGAGGGTATGCTCGCCAAGGAGCGAGGGGAAAGGGAGGCCAAGATGTCTCAAGAGTCGGGTCACTACTCTGGTGCCCGTACCCCAGCAGCAGGTCATCATGGTAGGGGTTATTTGGGTTGCCCCATCCATTCAGCTCTTCCAGCAACCAGTAGTGCTCCAGCTTCGCCTATACCTGAGGAGCCTTACTATGTACCTCCAGTTCCTAGTGCGCCTCCTGCACGGGGTACTTCCAGGGGTCAGTCCAGCAGACCTGGCCCTAGTCAGTAACAGTCGCCGCATCCTCCTAGAGCTTGTTTCGAGTGTGGTGATACACGCCACATGGTTAGGGACTGCCCCAGACTTGGTAGGGGTGCACCATCTTATACTTCTCAGCCACAACATGCTCCTAAGAGTTCTCAGGCTATGATTACAGCTCCAGCTTCTACCCCACCGGCCCAGCCGGCTAGGGGCAGCGGTCGGGGAGATAGAGGTCGCTCTCAAGAGAGGGGCCGGGCCTGATATTATGCCATTCCTGCTTGTACTGAGGCTGCTGCCTCCGACTCCATCATTACGGGTATTATATTGGTTTGTCACAGAGAGGCATCGGTTTTATTCGATTCGGGCTCCACTTATTCTTATGTGTCTTCTTACTTTGCTCCACATTTGGGTGTGCCTCGGGATTCTTTGAGTGCCCCCGTTTATGTTTCTACTCCTATTGGGGATTCTCTTGTTGTGGACTGCATTTATCGGTCATGTTTGGTTACTATTTGTGGTTTTGAGACCAGAGCGGATTTATTGTTACTCGGTATGGTGGATTTTGACATTATTTTGGGCATGGACTGGTTGTCGCCCCATTTTGCTCTTCTTGATTGTCACGCCAAGACTATGATGCTGGCTATGCCAGGTATTCCGCGTATTGAGTGGAGTGGTACTTTAGATTACACTCCCAGTAGAGTTATCTCTTTTCTTAAAGCTCAACGTATGGTTGAGAAGGGGTATGCTGCGTATCTAGCTTATGTGAGAGATGTCAGTGTCGACACCCCTTATGTTGATTCAGTTCCAGTGGTACGAGATTACCCTAATCTGTTTCCAACTAATCTTTCGGGCATGCCGCCCGATAAAGATATTGATTTTGGTATTGATCTGTTGTCGGGGACTCAGCCCATTTCGATTCCTCCATATCGTATGGCTCCTCCTGAGTTGAAGGAGTTGAAGGATCAGTTGCAGGAATTGCTTGGTAAGGGTTTTATTCAACCCAGTGATTCACCGTGTGGTGCTCCTATCTTGTTTGTAAAGAAGAAGGATGGTCATATGCGTATGTGTATTGATTATCGCCAGTTGAACAAAGTTACAGTGAAGAACCGTTATCCTTTGCCTCATATTGATGATGTGTTTGACTAGCTTCAGGGCGCACAGGTGTTTTCTAAAATTGACTTGCGCTTGGGTTACCATCAGTTGAAGATTCGGAGCCAGATATCCCGAAGACTGCCTTCAGGACTCGGTATGGTCATTACGAGTTCCTTGTTATGTTATTTGGGCTGACCAATGCCCCATCCACTTTCATGCATTTGATGCACAGTGTATTCTGACCATATCTTTACTCGTTCGTTATTGTTTTTATTGATGATATTCTGGTGTATTCCTAGAGTCAGGAAGATCATAAGCAACACTTGAGGACCGCACTTCAGACCTTGAGGGAGAAGAAGTTATATGCAAAGTTCTCGAAATGTGAGTTTTGGCTGAGTTCTGTGGCATTCTTAGGCCACGTGATTTCGAGTGAGGGTATTTGGGTGGATCTGAGAAAGATAGAGTTCGTATAGAGTTGGCCCACGCCGTCCTCAGCTACAGAGATTCGCATTTTCCTTTGTTTGGCAGGCTACTACCGTCGTTACATGGAGGGATTTTCATCGATTGTGGCCCCTATGACTAGATTGACCCAGAAGGATGCCCCATTTAAGTGGACAGAGGAGTGTGAGGTGAGCTTTTAGAAGCTTAAGTCAGCTTTGACTATAGCCCTAATTTTGATGTTGCCTATCGGTTCAGGGTCTTATATTGTCTATTGTGATGCCTCGAGAGTTGGCCTTAGAGCAGTATTGATACAGGACGGTAGGGTGATTGCCTATGCGTCTAGACAGTTGAAGATACATGAAAAGAATTACCCTGTCCACGACCTTGAGTTAGCTGCCATTGTTCATGCCTTGAAGATCTGGCGTCATTATTTGTACGATGTGCCTTGTGAGATCTATGCTGACCACCGGAGCTTGCAGCACTTAGTCAAGCAAAAGGATCTAAATATGCATCAGAGGAGGTGGTTAGAGTTGCTGAAGGATTATGAAATTACTATTCTGCATCACCCTGGCAAAGCCAATATGGTAGCGGATGCCTTGAGTCACCGGGCAAAGAATTTGTGGAGTTTGGCATATTTACCAGCTTCAGAGAGGCTATGGCGATGGATGTTCAGGCCTTAGTCAGCCAGTTTTTGAGATTGGATCTTTCGGAGAACAGTCGAGTTCAAGCCTGTGTGGTTTCCCAGTCTTCCCTATTTGATCGTATCAGGGAGCTGCAGTATGATGACCCTCTTTTGCTTGTCCTTAATGACAAGGTTCAGCGTGGAGATGCCAAAGATGTGACCAACGGAGATGACGAGGCATTGAGGATGTAGGGCCATATTTGTGTGCCCAATGTTGATGATCTTCAAGAGTTTATTCTAGTAGAGGCCCATAGTTCACGGTATTCCATCCATCCGGGTGCCGCAAATATGTATCAGGACTTGAGGCAGCACTATTGGTAGAGGCGGATGAAGAAAGATATAGTTGGTTATGTGTCTAGATGTCTCAACTGCCAGCAGGTGAAGTATGAGCACCAGCGCGCGGGTGGGTTGCTTCAGCAGATAGAGATTCCGGAGTGGAAGTGAGAGCGCATCACCATAGACTTTGTATCTGGACTCCAACGGACCTTGAGGAAGTTTGATTCCATTTCGGTTATTGTGGATCGGCTGACCAAGTCCACTCATTTTATTCCTGTATGTACCACTTATTCATCGGAGCGGTTGGCGGAGACTTATATGCAAGAGATCGTCCGTCTGCATGGTACTCCAGTTTCTATTATTTCAGACAGAGGTACTCAGTTTACATTGCGATTCTTGAGAGCCGTGCAGCAGGACTTAGGCACTCGGGTGGAGTTGAGCACAACATTTCACCCCAGACGGACGAACAGTCCGAGCGCACCATTAAGATTCTTGAGGATATGCTCAGTGCGTGTGTGATTGAGTTTGGAGGGTCTTGGGATCATTTCCTGCCATTGGCGGAGTTTGCTTAAAACAACAGTTATCAGTCCAGCGTTCAGATGGCGCATGATGAGGCTTTATATGGTAGGAGGTGTAGATCTCCAGTGGGTTAGTTTGAGCTGGGTAAGGCCAGGCTATTGGGCACAGAGTTGGTTAAGGATGCATTGGAGAAGGTTAAGATGATTCAGGATAGACTCCACACAGCCCAGTCCAGACGGAAGAGCTACGCGGACAGGAAGGTTTGTGATGTTTCATATATGGTTGGTGAGCGGGTTCTGCTTTGGGTTTCGCCTATGAAATGCATCATGAGGTTTGGGAAGAAACGAAAGTTGAGTCTGAGATTTATTAGCCCTTTTGAGATCTTGAGGCAAGTTGGGGAGGTTGCATATGAGCTTGCCTTACCTCCCAGTTTAGCCGGAGTCCATCCGGTATTTCATGTTTCGATGCTCCGGAGGTATCATGGTAATTCGTCTCACGTATTGGATTTCAGTTCAGTCCAGTTGGACAAGGATCTATCCAATGTTGAGGAGCTAGTGGTTGTATTGGATAGGCAGATCAGAAAGTTGAGGTCAAAGAACAAAGCTTCAGTGAAGGTTTAGTGGCGGGGTCAGCCGGCCAAGGAGGCGACATGGGAGACCGATCCCCTTGAGGTCAAGTCCATTACTGCTTGCGCCGTAGAAGCGGCTAAATTGCTGCAGAAGCGGCTTTGCTCGTTTCCCTCAGAAACCACAGATGCGGTGCTATTCCCGTAGAAGCGGAGCCGCAGAAGCGGCTCAGGTATCGCAGATGCGGGCTCCAATGTTTCCTTAGTTTTCGCAGAAGCGAAAGTTCCCCCGCATATGCAGTTTCGCACCTGCGGCCCTTTTATCGTAGATGTGGTCCCTGGCCTTTTAGTGAAAACCGAAGAAGCGACTCTTTTTCCACAGAAGCGGGACCATAGATGCGGTCCCTTGTCTGCAGAAACGGAAATCCCTGTTCAGAAATAGAGAATTCAAGGGTTAGTTTTCAAAAGTTAGAAACATCAAATTGATCTCGGGAGAGGGCGATTTTGAGAGGGTTTTGAAGAGGAGATTATTGGGTAACATTTCTTTAATCCCTTCTAGTTATACTTCATCATTATATAGTTAAATCCATCATAAAAATTCGAATTGAGGATCAACAATTGGAAAAATTGGGTGAAACTTCATAGGCTAAATTATTGAGTTTCGAGTGGGTGTTTGAACTCCAATTTAGGAGATTTTTGTATGGTTAGACTCGTGAGAGTACGAGGGTTCTGAAAATGTAAAAATTATTCGATTCTGAGATGTTGTCCTGAAGGGCATTTTGGTTATTTTACCTAATTTCGCTTCTTGTCTTTGAATTTAATAGTAGAATCAGTTGCTTGAGATGTTATTTATGATATGTAATTGAATTGAATAGATTTGGACCATTTGGAGTCGGATACTCGTGGCAAAAGTGTGATTTCGAGTTAATTTTGTAGCCGGTTCGAGGTAAATGGCTTGTCTAACCTTGTGTGGGGGAGCTTTCCCCTTAGGATTTGTTATTTGGTAGTTGAGTGCCTTGTACGCGAGGTGACGAGAGCGTACTTTAGCCAATTGTTGAAAATTCGATTTTCACTTAAGATATTGAGACTGAATTTTCCTTCATATTTGCCTTATTTTACTTGCAATTATAACCTGTGTTAGATTAGAAAAACATGTTTAGTTGATTCAACTTGCCTAATTGTTTAAGTTGCCTTAACTGTACTACGTGAAGCATGCTAGGCTAGTACTACCTATTGTTTGTCTTTTGTACTTCATTTCTGAGTATCTTCTGGCTGTGGTTTCGCATTTACATTTGGACTATGGATGTGGGATTCCGGTAGCTCCCCCCTTGTTTGTTTACTTTGGGACTTCCGGTTCGATTCCCTGTTGATCCCCCTACAGTTTTACTTTGGGACTGCGGGTTTGATTCTTGATAGATCCCCCTACACATTGATAGTTGGACTACGGGACGGTATCCCGGGAGATCTTTCGGATTTACACATATGATGGACTACGGGAGGGTATCCCGGGAGATCCACTGGACAGTTGAGAAAAGGACTACAGGATAGTATCCTGGGAGATCCTCATTATTATCATTGGTATTGAGTTGTACATATTCCGTGTTTATTCTATTCTTTGTGTAGTTGTTATTGCCTTGTTTAACCTGTCTATTCTCACCGCTGTACTCATTATTACTGTCTGTTTTTATATTGTTAAATTCATATTATGTTGTTTGACCTCTGTAGGGCCCTGACTTTCCTCGTCACTACCCAGCCGAGGTTAGGCTTGACATTTACAGAGTACTGCTGTGGTGTACTCATTCCCCTTCTGCGCATGTTTTTCATGTGCAGATCCAGGTACCTCCACTCAGTCATACTATCCTCGAGGCGAAGAGATCTAGTGAAGAGATCTAGCGGAGACTTCGAGGTATATCTGCCGCGTCCGCATGCCAGGAGTCTCTATTCTGTTCCAGCTTTAGTAGTTAATCTATCCTTTTCTTTCAGTTGTTTAGACATTCAGGAGTTAGAGCATCATATTACATTTCTATTAGCCTGTGGTTCCCATGAGTTTTTGGGTTTTGGGATGAGATTGTAGACTTTCGCATTTTTTTAGTTGTATATGCCAAGTGGCACTTATATACCGTTTTCTCTAGTTTTTCTTAGTTTAATTAAATGTTTTCGCAAGTTATATTAATTTCTGCATTGTTAGACTTACCTAGTTGTAGGAACTAGGTGCCATCACGATATGTTCATGGAGGGTGAACTGAGGTCGTGAAAAGTTGGTATCCGATCTCTAGGTTCATAGGAGTCACGGAACACAGGCCGATTTATTAGAGTCTCGCTGATCGTTACGGAGACGTCTGTACTTATCTACGAGAGGCTATGTAACTGTTAAGGAAAAATCTTTATTTCATTCGAATTCCTTGTTATGCGATATTTTGATGTCGATTCTAAACTTCTATCTTCTATTCTCTCATAGATGGTGAGGACACATTCTACTCGAGATGATCAGGCACCCGCACCCCCTCCTGCAGCCGTCAGAGGCTGGGGCCAGGGGAAAGGTCGAGGACGCACACGTGGTGCAGCTAGAGCACCTGTGCGAGATGCCGCCATGGCACCACCAGCAGATCCAGCTGGAGCCCAGGCACCTGGCATGCCTACTACTGCCACTACTACTCCAGCTCTCCAAGAGACTTTGCCTCAGTTCATGAGTATGTACACCACCTTGGCTCAGGCAGGGTTGCTTTCCCTTGCTGCAGCCACATCCCAGGCCAGGGGAGGAGCAAAGACTCCCACCGTCCGTACTCCTTAGCAGTGAGTGCAGGTTGAGTAGGCTCCTGAGATTATTCTCGCACCGCCTGCAGTGCCAGTTCAGCCTGAGGACGGGTCAGCTGCATCAGAGGATGAGCATCGGAGACTTGAGAGGTTCAAGAAGTATGATCCCCCAGTATTCAGTGGATTAGAATCAGACGATGCCTTGAGATTTCTAGAGGAGTGTCACCATATTCTTCGCACTATGGGCATAGTGGAGTCCAGCGGGGTTTCTTTCACTGCCTTTCAGCTTCGGGGAGCCGCCTATGATTGGTGGCGCACTTATGAGATAGACAGTCCAGTTGAGGTTGCTTCACTGAATTGGACCCAGTTCTCAGATATGTTTATGAGAGGGTTTGTTCCCAGAGTCTTAGAGACACATGGCGCACAGAGTTTGAGCATTTGCGCCAGGGTGCTATGACCGTTTAGGAGTATGCTATCCGTTATACCAGGTTGGCCAGGCATGCATCGGCGTTGGTTGCTACAGTTTGGGAGAGAGTTTGCAGGTTCATTGAGGATCTTATCCCACCTATAAGATCTAGCATGGCTCGAGAGTTAGAGATAGACATTCCTTATCAGGAGTTAGTGAGCATTGCTAGAAGGATTGAGGGTATGCTCGCCACGGAGCGAGGGGAGAGGGAGGCTAAGAAGTTTCGAGAGTTGGGTCACTACTCTGGTGCTTGTACCCCAGCAGCAGGTCATCATGGTAGGGGTTATGTGGGTCGCCCCGTCAATTTAGCTCTTCCAGCAGCCAGCAGTGCTCCAGCTTCGCCTATACCTTAGGAGCCTTACTATGCACCTCCAATTTCTAGTGCGCCTCCTGCGCGGGGTACTTCCAGGGGTCAGTCCTGCAGACCTGGCCCTAGTCAGTCGCAGCCACCGCATCCTCCCAGAGCTTGTTTTGAGTGTGGTGATACACGCCACATGGTTAGGGACTGCCCCAGACTTGGTAGGGTTGCACCTTCACAGACTACTCAGCCACAACATGCTCCTCAGACTTCTCAGGCTATGATCATAGCTCCAGCGGCTACCCCACCGGCCTAGCCGGCTAGAGGCTGAGGTTGGGGAGACAGAGGTCACTCTCGTGAGAGGGGCTGAGCCAGATATTATGCTATTCCTGCTTGTACTGAGGTTGTTGCCTCCGACTCCATAATTACAAGTATTATACTAGTTTGTCACAGAGAGGCATCAGTTCTATTCGATCCGGGCTCTACTTATTCTTATGTGTCTTCTTACTTTGCTCTGCATTTGGGTGTGCCTCGGGATTCTTTGAGTGACCCCGTTTATGTTTCTACTCCTGTTAGGGATTCTGTTGTTGTGGACTGCATTTATCGGTCATGTTTGGTTACTTTCATGGTTTTGAGACCAGAGCGGATTTATTGTTACTCGGTATGGTGGATTTTGACATTATTTTGGGCATGGACTGGTTCTCGGCCCATTTTGCTATTCTTGATTGTCACGCCAAGGCCGTGACGTTGGCCATGCCAGGTATTCCACATATTGAGTGAAGTGGTACTTTAGATCACACTCCCAGTAGAGTTATCTCTTTTCTTAAAGCTTAGCATATGGTTGAGAAGGGGTGTGCCACGTATCTAGCTTATGTGAGAGTTGTCAGTGTTGAAACCCCTTATGTTTATTCAGTTCCAGCGGTACGGGATTACTCCGATGTGTTTCCAGCTGATCTCCCGGGCATGCCACCCGATAGAGATATTAATTTTGGCATTGATCTATTGTTGGGCACTCAGCCTATTTCCATTCCTCCGTATGTATGGCTCCTCCTGAGTTGAAGGAGTTGAAAGATCAGTTGCAGGAATTGTTTGGTAAGGGGTTTATTCGACCTAGTGTTTCACCGTGCTTCTATCTTGTTTGTGATGAAAAAGGATGGTTCTATGAGTATGTGTATTGATTATCGCCAGTTGAACAAAGTTATAGTGAAGAACCGTTATCCTTTGCCTCGTATTGATGATCTGTTTGACCAACTTCAGGGCGTACATGTGTTTTCTAAGATTGACTTGCGCTCAGGTTACCATCAGTTAAAGATTCGGGAGCCAGATATCCCGAAGACTGCCTTCAGGACTCGGTATGGTCATTAGGAATTCCTTGTTATGTCATTTGGACCGACCAATGCCCCACCAGCTTTCATGCATTTGATGCACAGTGTGTTCAGACCATATCTTGACTCAGTCGTTATTGTTTTTATTGATGATATTCTGGTGTATTCCTAGAGTCGGGAAGATCATGAGCAGCACCTAAGGACCATGCTTCAGACCTTGAGGGAGAAGAAGTTATATGCAAAGTTCTCAAAATGTGAGTTTTGGTTGAGTTCCGTGGCATTCTTAGGCCACGTGATTTCGAGTGATGGTATTTGGGTGGATCCAAGGAAGATAGAGTCCGTACAGAGTTGGCCCAGGCCATCCTCAGCTACAGAGATTCACAGTTTCCTTGTTTTGGTGGGTTACTACCGTCGTTTCGTGGAGGGATTTTCATCGATTGCGGCCCCTATGAATAGATTGACCCAGAAGGGTGCCCTATTTCAGTGAACAGAAGAGTGTGAGGTGAGCTTTCAGAAGCTCAAGGCAACTTTGACTACAACCCCAATTTTGATGTTGCCTACCGATTCAGTGTCTTATACTGTCTATTGTGATGCCTCGAGAGTTAGCCTTAGAGCGGTATTAATATAGGATGGTAGGGTGATTGCCTACGTGTCCAGACAGTTGAAGATACATGAAAAGAATTACCCTGTCCACGACCTTGAGTTAGCTGCCATTGTTCATGCCTTGAAGATCTAGCGTCATTATTTGGACGTTGTGCCTTGTGAGATCTATACTGGCCACCGGAGCTTGCAACACTTAGTCAAGCAAAAGGATCTAAATATGTGTCAGAGGAGGTGGTTAGAATTGCTGAAGGATTATGACATTACTATTCTGTGTCACCCTGGAAAGGCCAATGTGGTAGTGGATGCCTTTAGTCGCCGGGTGGAGAGTTTGGGGAGTTTGGCATATTTACCAGCTTCAGAGAGGCCTATGGTGATGGATGTTTAGGCCTTATCCAGCCAGTTTGTGAGATTGGATCTTTCGGAGCCCAGTCGAGTTCTAGCATGTGTGGTTTCCCGGTCTTCCCTATTTGATCGTATCAGGGAACGGTAGTATGATGAACCTCATTTGCTGGTCTTTAAGGACAAGGTTCAGCGTGGAGATGCCAATGATGTGACCATTGGAGATCACGGGGCATTGAGGATGAAGGACCGAATTTGTGTGCCCAATGTTGATGTTCTTCGAGAGTTGATTCTAGTAGAGGCCCATAGTTCGTGGTATTCCATCCATCCGGGTGCCGTGAAGATGTATCAGGACTTTAGGCGGCACTATTGGTGGAGGCGGATAAAGAAAGATATAGTTGGTTATGTGTCTAGATGCCTCAACTGCCAGCAGGTGAAGTATGAGCACCAGTGCCCGGGTGGGTTGCTTTAGCAGATAGAGATTTCAGAGTGGAAATGGGAGCGCATCACCATGGACTTTGTATCTGGACTCCCATGGACCTTGAAGAAGTTTGATTCCTTTTAGGTTATTGTGGATCGACTGACCATGTCCGCTCATTTTATTCCTGTATATACCACTTATTCATCGGAGCGGTTGGCAGAGTATATATCTGGGAAATCGTCTGTCTGCATGGTATTCTAGTTTCTATTATTTCAGACAGAGGTACTCAGTTTACATTGCTGTTCTGGAGAGCCGTGCAGCAAGAGTTAGGCACTCGGGTGGAGTTGAGCACAACATTTCAGCCCCAGACGGACGGACAGTCCGAGCGCACCATTCAGATTCTTGCGGTAATGCTCCGTGCATGTGTGATTGAGTTTGGAGGGTCTTGGGATCATTTCTTGCCATTGGCGGAGTTTGCTTACAACAACATTTATCAGTCCAGCATTCAGATGGCGCCGTATGAGGCTTTATATGGTGGGAGGTGTAGATCTCCGGTGGGTTGGTTTGAGCCGGGTGAGGCTAGGATATTTGGCGCAGAGTCGGTTCAGGATGAATTGGAGAAGGTTAAGATTATTCAGGATAGACTCCGTATAGCCCAGTCCAGACAGAAGAGCTACGCGGACAGGAAGGTTCGTGATGTTTCATATATGGTTAGTGAGCGGGTTCTACTTCAGGTTTTGCCTATGAAAGGCATCATGAGGTTTGGGAAGAAAGGAAAGTTGAGTCCGAGGTTTATTGGCCCTTTTGAGATCTTGAGGCGAGTTGGGGAGGTTGCATATGAGCTTGCCTTACCTCCTAGTTTGGACGAAGTCCATCTGGTATTTCATGTTTCGATGCTCTGGAGGTATCACCGTGATCTGTCGCACGTATGGATTTCAGTTCAGTCCAGTTGGACAAGGATCTATCCTATGTTGAGGAGCCAATGGTTATATTAGACAGGCAAATCAGAAAGTTGAGTTCAAAGAACATAGCTTCAGTGAAGGTTTAGTGGCGGGGTCAGCAGCCAAGGAGGCGACTTGGGAGACCGAGAAGGATATACACAGTAATTACCCTCGTTTTTTCATTACATCAGGTATATTCTCTATGCTCGTTCGAGGACGAATGAATGTTTAAGTGTAGGAGTATGTGACGACCCGGTCGGTCGACTTAAGAATTAATGCCCTGATCCCATATTAACTACTTCCCCTAAGTCCATTGCTGCTTGCGCCGCAGAAGCGGCTTTGCTCCTTTCCCTCAGAAACCGGAGAAGCGGTGCTATTCCCGCAGAAGCGGCTCAGGCATCGCAGATGCGGGCTCCAATGTTTCCTTAGTTTTCGCAGAAGCGGAAGTTCCCCCACAGATGCGGTTTCGCACCTGCAACCCTTTTATCGCAGATGTGGTCCCTGGCCTTTTAGTGAAAACCGCTGAAGCAACTCTTGTTCCGCAAAAGTGGGACCGCAGATGGAGTCCCTTGTCCGCAGAAGCGGAATCCGTATTCAGAAATAGAGAATTCGAGGGTTAGTTTTCAAACGTTAGAAAAATCAAATTGAGCACGGGAGGGGGCAATTTTAAGAGGGTTTTGAAGAGGAGATTATTGGGTAACTTTTCTTTAATCCCTTCTAGTTATATTTCATCATTATATAGTTAAATCTATCATTAAAATTCGAATTGAGGATCAACAATTGGAAAAATTGGGTGAAACTTCATAGGCTAAACTATTGAGTTTTGAGTGGGTGTTTGACCTCCGATTTGAAAGATTTTTGTATGGTTAGACTCGTGAGAGTACGAGGGTTCTTAAAATGTAAAAATTATTTGATTCTGAGATGTTTTCCTAAAGGGCATTTTGTTCATTTTACCTAATTTTGCATCTTCTTTGAATTTAATAGTAGAATCAGTTGCTTGGGATGTTATTTACGATATGTAATTGAATTGGATAGATTTGGGCCATTTGGAGTCGGATACTCACGGAAAAAGTATGATTTCGAGTTGATTTTGGAGCTTGTTCGAGGTAAGTGGCTTGTATAACCTTGTGTGGGGGACTTTTCCCCTTAGAATTTGTTATTTGGTATTTGAGTATCTTATACGTGAGGTGACGAGCGCGTACTTGAGCCAATTGTTGAAAATACGATTTTCACTTAAGATATTGAGACTGGGTTTTCCTTCATATTTGCCTTATTTTACTTGCAATTATAACTTGTGTTAGATTAGAAAAGCATGTTTAGTTGATTCAACTTGCCTAACTGTTTAAGTTGCCTTAACTGTACTACATGAAGCATGCTAGGCTATTACTACCTGTTGCCTGTCTTTTGTACTTCATTTCTGAGTATCTTCTAGTTGGGGTTGCGCATTTACATTAGGTCTATGGATGTGGGATTCCGGTAGCTCCCCCCCTTGTTTGTTTACTTTGAGACTACGGGTTCGATTCACGGTAGCTCCCCCCTTGTTTGTTTACTTTGAGACTACGAGTTCGATTCACGGTAGATCCCCCTGTACTTTTACTTTGGGACTGCGGGTTAGATTCCGATAGATCCTCCTGCACATTGATATTTGGGCTACGGGATGGAATCTCGGGAGATCCTTTGGATTTATACATATGATGGACTACGGGACGGTATCCCGGGAGATCCACTGGAGAGTTGAGAAAAGGACTACAGGACGGTATCCTGGGAGATCCTCATTGTTCTCATTTGTATTGAGTTGTACATATTCCGTGTTTAGTCTATTCTTTGTGTAGTTGTTATTTCCTTGTTTAACCTATCTATTCTCACTGTTGTACTCATTATTACTGTCAGTTTTTATATTGTTAAATTAATATTATGTTGGTTGACTTCACTAGGGCCTGACCTTCCTCGTCACTACCCAATCGAGGTTAGTCGTGACACTTATTGAGTACCGCTGTGGTGTAATCATGCCCCTTCTGCGCATGTTTTTCATGTGCAGATCCAGGTACCTCCACTCAGGCATACTATCCTCGAGGTGGAGAGATCTAGCGGAGACTTCGAGGTATATTTGCTGCGTGTGTAGACCAGAAGTCTCTATTCTGCTCCAGCTTTAGTAGTTAATCTATCCTTTTCTTTCAGTTGTTTAGACATTCTGGAGTTAGAGCAGCATATCACATTTCTATTAGCCTGTGGTTTCCGTGAGTTTCTGGGTTTTGGGATGAGATTGTAGACTTTTACGTTTTTTTTGTTTTTTGAGTTGTATATGCCAAGTGGCACTTATATACCGTTTTCTCTAGTTTTGCTTAGTTTAATTAAATGTTTCCGCAAATTATATTAATTTCCGCATTGTTAGGCTTACCAAGTTGTAGGAACTAGGTGCCATCACGCCACGTTCATGGAGGGTGAACTGGGGTCGTGACAGATGATAACCAGCAAAAAAATCCACAAATGATTGTAACTCATGCTTGGCACAATTGTCAATTAGGATGTGTATGTTTGGTAAAGGGAAGTCATCTTTCGGACTGGCGCGGTTGAGATCCCTACAGTCGACACTGACTCTGACCTTCCCATCCTTCTTCGGTACTGGTATGTTGGCTAACCGTATCGGGTATTCTACTACCCTGAGAACCTTGGCCTTGACTTGCTTAGTGACTTTTTCCTTGATTTTCAAACTCATGTTTGGCTTGAACTTCCTGAGTTTCTGCTTTACCAGTGGACACGTCGGATAAGTTGGCAGTTTATGGGCCACAATAGAAGTACTTAGACCAGTCATGTCGCCATATGGCCAGGCGAATATGCCCTCATATTCCCTTAGAAATTCATTGTATTCCTTCTTTTCTGATGGTGATAAATGAACACTGATTCGAATTTCCTTGACATTCTCTTCATCTTCCAGATTAATAATTTATGTCTCGTCCAGGTTAGACCTTCGTCTATTCTCAAAGTTCTCTACTTATTTGACAATTTTCTCTGGTATATCATCTTCCTCTAAATCAATGTCCATTTGTTTCATTGTCTCATTGCATGTCACAGTCATTAGTTCATCAAGATAAGTAATAGTAATGCTGTATAAGTAAAGTAATGAGAGAAAATAATAAGAGTGTTGATTTATAAGAAAAATCAAAATGCTTTGATATATTCCATAACTGTTTTGAACATTGAAGATATTATTTCCGAAAACAAAAATGTGAAAGGACAATTAACTAGTAAAAAATAAAAGATAGTGCATGATGCTTGTTTAGCCTCGCTACCCCAAGGCTCGCCGGGCTCTAGTGGTTCTGATGGTCCAATTGTTGAGGTATGCTCCTCTGCTTATGGCCTATATGGAAGGGCCTTCCTCCGCCCCCTCCTCGAACACAACACGACAATCCATGTCATCGTCTTCTAAGAACAAGTTCTTCACTGCAGCAAGTGCCTCCTCCTTGTCTGTCCCATAAAAAATGTTGGCCTATTGGAAAGTTTGCTCCAAAGGCGGTATTGGTTGTTCCAGTGGGTAGTAAGGACCGCACCATGGTGGCGACTGATAACTAGGGATTTTGTCATGTTTTATGCTCCTTCTTGCTTATGCTTTCGTTATAAATTGTTACAAAATAGTCCCAAAAGGCTCATAAGTGTGCTTGATTGCAGGTTTGATCGATAAAGTGAAAAAATGTCAAAGGTCAACTCAAAGGGAGTGAAAGCTGCTCAAGTATCAAAGACAAGGCAAAATGAGGGCAAAGAGTCCTAGTGCAGCCGCATTCAATTTTGTGCGGTCCGCACTAGGTAGATTCAGTGAGTTTTCAAAATCAGGCTTTAGGCAATGCGGTCGCCATTCATATTGCACAATCCGCAGTGAAGGCTCCACGGCCACTTGACCATTTTGTGGCATCCACGGAGTAGAGATTCAGAGAGTTGAAATTTCCAGAGTCCAAGCCTATGCGGTCCGCTGTCATCTTTGTGCGGACCGCACTAGCTGCCACTGTGGCCACGGTCCATTCCACGCGGTTCGCGGAGCCCAACTTCAGAGAGCCAAGTTTTTAAATCCAAGAGCCTTGTGCGGCCGCATTCCATTTTGTGCGGCCCGCACTGACCCCACAGGGGTATTTTTGTCTAGTTTTTTTAGCTTAGAATAAATAGAACATTTTACCATTTTTAGGCCATCTGTTATCTTCAGACTTGCGCTGCAGTCGTGGGAACGTATATTGTATCCATTTTTGGAATCTTAGCTCCAAATTAATGATAGATTCTTGTATTTTAATTTAGCATTTAATTAATATGTCTTGTTCTTTATCTATTTCTTCATTTTCTCCCTCAAAGATGAGTAGCTAAGCCCATTAGCTAGGGTTGTGGCTCAACCCTAGTGTGGGTAATTGATGGGTGTTGCCATCTAGGATTAGATTGACTATGGGTGTTTGCTATTTGGGTTGATTTTATGTTATAATACAAGAATTGGTGGTTGCAAATACTGATTTAAGCTTTGTGGATTTGACCCTTCTTGAGAAAGAGAGTCTATGTCTTCAAAATTGACCTGATAAGGAATCGGGATGACCTCATGAGAAATGATAGTCCCAATTAACCGATTAAATCTCGAGAGAGTAATCACCCTACTTAAACACTAGTAGCTTAATCTAATTTTTCTACCCATTTGGTCTCGAGAGATTCAATTGGGCAAAATCACTCTCTCTACCGAGAGGTATGAGAGTGGGTAAAATTGTGCGACGGTTATAGCCCCAATTATGTCAATCGAACCTTAGTAACATCTACCTATCAATTAGCCACCTAGGTAATATCACGACCCTAGTGCCCTTCTTCCCATTAGATACAACTTAGAAATCTTCTCGTAGCATAATTTAGTTGAAATCAATAGATAGATAATAGTAGTTACAATATGAAAACCCAAAATATGTTTGAAGAGATATTTGAAGCAATTACACATCTCTAGGCTGGATAGATATTCCAACTCCACTACTAGCTCCCTGAGGAATTCGACCCCGACCCTCATATCGGGTAAAAGCTATTGTGACCCGCTCTTCCTACTTTGGTGTAGCATCGAGTTGGAAGCGATCAGCGACCAATTATTGAATTCTTCCCAGGTAGACTCATATCCCGGACCGAAAGTGGTGCCATGTTTCTTGAGTTTTATGGGCTTAGTGATTCCTTGGAGGTTCTTGCCATGTCCCTTGCCAGGTTCGTACCCACTCCAATTCAATACACTCTCGATCTTGTTGTCCCAAAATTTATCTTTGTCAACAACATTGACTCACTCGATGTGGTGATAGGTCTCCCCACCCACCTAACTTTCTTCTTCCCCCTATTGCCGGAATGGTCTGACGACTGTATATAGGATTGTTGTCGTCAACGTGGATGATCAATTCTTGGTGATTCCATTCAAATTTTACCGCCTGATGTGGTGTTGATGCTACGGCCCCAGAGGCATGGATCCATGGCCGTCCCAACAGCAGATTATAAGATGCCTGCACGTCTATAACTTGGAAATAACATCGAACCAAGTTGTCCGCATTTGCAAACACAGGCTAATCTCCTCAATGATGGACCTTTGGGACCCGTCGAAAGTTTTCACATTAATAACTACATCCTTTATTTCATCTAGTCTCTTACCCAACGTCCTAAGTGTTACCAGTGGATAAATGTTGAGGCTGGACCCTCCATCAATCAAGATTTTAGTGATAAAATAGTCTTTGCATTGCACGGTGATATGCAATGCCTTGTTGTGACCCAACCCTTCAGGTAGCAACTCATCTTCATGAAAAGTGATCTTATGACTTTCCAATACCTATCCTACCATGTTAGCCATTTCTCTTCCGGTGATGTTGCTTGCCACGTATGCTTCACTCAGCACCCTCAACAAGGCATTCGTGTGTGCCTCAGAATTTTGTAGTAAAGCAAGGATGGAAATTTGCGCCGGAGTTTTGTTTAGCTGGTCGATGACCGAGTATTCCTTGGCCTGTATCTTTCTGTAAAGATCATCCAACCCGATTTTGATGATGGGTGGCCGGTTAGAGGCCTGCTTGCTTGACTCAGCTAGATGTTTTAGTGTATAAAATCTACCCGTTCTCGTCATACCCTGTGCCGCAATAGTCTCTTCGAACCTAACCTTGCCTTTCCTTCTTGTCTCGACTGTATAGTCCCATGGTATAGACTTTGTATGGAATGGCGTCATGGTCGACATCGCCACTGGAATTGGCTTGGATACCTTTACTCTGAATAGAGCATGTGCCTTGAGTGGTAAAACTGCAATTTCAAACGGCGAGGGTGCATTTACTGGAGACACGAATTCGACCTCAAATGGTGCTGGTGTCTTTGCAGAGGAAGTTGCTTCAAACTTAAGTGGCACAGACATATTTACCTCGGCATCCCCAGTGGGCAGAATCTGGACCACGATCGGAGTAAGAGTAACTATTTGCTTCTTTGGGTCATCACCTTCTGTGATCAAACCGATCAATCCCTCAGGATCCCAATCATCCTCTATTTTAATCATGTGAATGCCTCCACCCTTGTGGTCCGGCAGAGGATTATTGTGGACATTTGGAGCAGGTTCCTTTGGCACAATAATCTTGTTATCAATTAAAGTCTGGATCTTGTCTTTCAGAGAACGACATTCGTCAATGGTGTGTCTTTTCATTCTGGAATGGTATGCATATGATTTGTTTGGATTAACACACAAAGAAGGGTTCTTAGGAGTTGCAGCAGGTATAGGGGTGACATATCCAACAACTTTGAGTCTTTTGTACAACTGGTCAATAGGTTCTGCAATAGCTGTATATTGTTTCGGAGGCCTTCGGTCAAAGTTTGGTCGAGGTCTCGAGAAGTTTTGGCATGTAGGAGGGGATTGATAGTGGGATGGTTGAGAATTATAGGCTTGGTAAACATGTGCGGGTTGGGAATAACTAGGTGAAGTAAGCTGATATGTGAGAGGTGGAGGAGATTGATAAGTGGGTGGTGGAGTTTAGTAAGAGGGTGAGGGTGCTTGGAAGTTTGGAGTAGGCTGATATGTGAGTAGAGGCATTGGGTAGGTTTGGTATTTGATGGGAGATTTGGTTCTCTATGCCACCATTATGACTCCTACATCTCTTTTCTTGGACACACCACCTGACTCTAAGGCCTTGTTAGTAGCTTGCAAGGCCTCAAAGTTCGTAACTGTACCGTTTTTGATACCGTCTTTGATCCTTTCTCCTAGCTTGATAATGTCAGAAAATTTGTGGTTGTCAATCATCATCAGCCTTTCATAATACTGTGGGTCTTGACCCGGGAGAAAGATTTGTTCATTTGTTCTTCCTCTAAGGCTGTTCTAACCTTAGCAGCTTCGGACCTCCAATGAGTAGCATACTCGTGAATTGTTTCTGTGGGCTTCTTCTTTAGATTTTGAATATAGAACACTTCTGGTGCATTCTCCGTGTTGAACCTGAACCTATCAATAAAGTCGGACGCTATGCCTACCCAGTTCGACCACTTCTTCGGATCTTGGCTGATGTACCAAGACAAAACATCTCCTTTCAAGCTCCTCATGAAAAGCTGCATGCGGATTCTCTCGTCTTTTCCTACCCCAACCAGCTTGTCACAGTATGTTCTCAAATGGACCCTTGGATTCCCTGTACCATCAAACATCTCGAACTTAGGAGGTTTGTACTCCTCGGGCAGTTTGACATCGGGCTGTATGCAAAGATCTTCGTAGTTCATCCCTTCAATTCCCTTACTTCCTTCAACCCCTTGAATTCGACTAGTCAATTTCTTAAGTTCTTTAGCCGGGTTCCTGATGAGTAAGTCCTTATCATCAGACTCGGGTGTTCTTGAGATGGGTTGGGTGGAGTGTGGCATAGTCTCCACATAGATGGAGGTGTTATGGTGGGTGTGGAAGTGGTTATTTGTGGAATTCTGGAGTTCTGGGATGAGCAGTGGGGTGTTATTTGAGGTGCGGCAGGTGTTGCAGTGATGGTTTTATTGCTTTGGGATATTTTATGGAGGTGTAGGGTTCTAAGCATTCGGGAAATTGATATCTGGAGTGGTGAGGGAAAATGATAGATTTTCCAGATTACAGACTTGATCAAGTTCTTCTTGGAATTTCAACAGCTTTTGTTCGGGTAGGGATGAATTTTCCTTAGGAGCCTGATTACCAAGACCATGAGTGACCTATACCCGTTCAGTTGAGTTCTCCTTTCTGGTGTTGTACAAATCTTCCATCTTCCCTTTGTTCTTGTTTCTGATAGGACTAAGAGGAAGAGTAGGTGGAGGGCCCCTGGATCTCGTGAAATAGGATGATGTTTCCAGAGTTCACGAACTAACCTTTGGGGAGGGGGTATAATAAACAAAAAGTAAAAATAAAAAGGTAACAAGTTAGTGAGGTCTATAAGAAACATTGCGATATTTAAACACATAGTGCGAGAATGTAAATCGTGTCCTATCTTGGGGACCTTTTTGTGCCCGAGGTAGGCCTAGCGACAAATTAATTTGGATAACTAAGAATGCTAAATGCCTCATTTTATTGATAGAAAATAAGACGAATCCCAAATCGACACAAAACAGGCAGGAAATAAAAGTCACTAATGGCCATTGGCCTTATTACATTTGATAAAGCGAAAAGAAGAAAACTCCTATCTATTTGGTCCCAGCAGAACCTTTCCCAGATTCAGCATCCTTGGCTCCATCGAACAACTTTCCTAACTCGCGAAGTCCCAGCAATATGTAGGCTCTGACTAGATGTCCGCCTTCATTTCCTTCAGCATTTTGGCAGTTTTCGACCCTCTTAAGAAACTTCTTCTCCAACTTCACTATGCCTCGCTCCAAGCATCCCAGTTGCTTGTTGGCACTGACAGCCATATCCTTCCACTCCTCAATTAACTTCTAGTTGGCTTCTTGTATCTCACGGTGTTCACTTTCGCATTCCCGAATCCTCTTGCGCAGTTGATTGTATTTGACTTGTGCTTTGGCTTTTTCGTCTATGATCCTATGACCTCAAACAAACCCAGGCTGGCCTAGACCATCATGATTATCCTCCAACCAGCCTGAATAGTAGGGAGCACAACCAGCGTAGTATTTATCTGGCTCGATGGTATACCTCCCGATGACGATCTTGCAGAGCCACATATGCTGAGCTTGGCACTTGTAAGGACTATCATCATCCTGGAAGTCATCCCGGAAGTAACTCATCTTGTCGACCCTGGGTACAACCTGCTTCCTACCTGTCACACCTCCTTTTTTACACACCTACCCCGAAGGATAAATGTATAAGGGAGTTTTTCCATTTAAAGTGACAATATTCGAAATGAGATTATTTATTTATTTAGAGTCGCCACTTGGGATAGGATTGGCTTTTGGTGTCCCAAGTCACCGGTTTAATTTAAATCCCAAATTGAGGAAAATTGTCGACTTCCCAATTGGACTCTGCGAACCAAAAATTCTGTGTAAGGAATTTTGTTGACCCGAGAGAAGGTGTTAGGCACCCCCGGATCCCCTAGTTCTAGCACGGTCGCTTAAATTATTATGAATGGCCAAAATCTGATATTAATACATGTCATCCTATAGTGCAATTTAAAAATTATTTACCGCTTTTTAATTAAATTTTTTAAGAAAGTGAACATCGATTAAAAACATATTTTTGGATCGCATCACATGAAATGCACCCGGATCCTCGACACATCCTTATTCAACGTTTTTGGATTTTGATTTCAACCCATATTTAAGAAGGTAAAATTATTAAAAAGCGTGCCTAAAGCGACTAACGGGTTATTATCTTTGCGGAGGGCCGTGAAATTCGCTAAATGGCACGCCCCGAGTTTAGTGTTAATTACATGAGGGCCATGGGCTTAGGGCTTTTATTTTGCATGGCACGCCTCAAATTATTCCAAAGGGGTTTTACTCAACTAAAACAAACTACGAATATTTATATTATTACTTTTCTAAACTACTTCGAGATTGACCAAAGTGTCTATAGCAAAAGCATCATGTGTATTATAAAAAGAACGAAATAAAAAAAATGAAAGGGCCAGTGAGATTCCACTCACTCGGCTCAACTAATTCAAATGAGGAAGCATGTCAAACCAACGTCCCATGGCCTAATTAACCTGGGTCCACCAACTATTCAAATGACAGAATTAAACTTGTCCAATTTTACCATAGGCCAATGGCTCATTAACTCTTTTACCAACATATATAAAGATATTACTAAAATATTTAACATGTTGAGTGATGAACACAAATACAAGGTATTAAGCAAAGAGATGATAAAGCAAACAAGCCATTTAAGATCCTCTTACGCCCTTTTCTTTTAAATTTGTGCAGTGCAATAACTTTACTTCTTCAGGTAAATAGGGCATAAGCAGACATTAATCCAATGGAAATTGAGTCCAGTAAAACATACACCATTAACGCATAATTAAACAAGTATTATAGACATTTGAACTTATTGGAAAAGAAGGGTATAAGGGTAAGAATGAACCTCAAACTTTCCAATATGTTGGTTAGGAAATTCATACAACAGATTGTCTACGAAGTGGATGAATGCAAAACTAACATTATCGACCTCGAAAGGCACCTCGTCGGAAACCTCAAAGCTTGACTGAAACTTATAGAGAAGTGGCGTTTAAGGCTGTGATTTTTAGTTGGTTATTGATCTCCTTTTTAGCTGGGGTTTGGTGGTGTTTTGGTAGGTTTGTTACCTTTGAGATGTAGTTTTTGGACTGATTTTTGTTGCTCTTTGGAGCTATTTTTTCTGGGTTTAAGTGGTGACTGATTCTCTATGTCCGTCGAAGAAGACTAGCGATAGGGAGAGAAGGTCCTGAAGAAAACGAAATTCAACGGGGAAGTGGTGGCTGTTTCTAAACAGTCTGGTGGGGGAAGGAGTTGAAGCTTTTCGTGTTTGAAAATGGAGGAAGAAGAACGATGAGAATGGGGTTTGGGTTCTTATTGAATTGCGGCTGTTTTTGATTTTTGGGTGTGTAGGTATTTTTAATGTGGAGGGGGTCTTGTGTGGGAAAGGTCTTTTGGGGGGAAAAGTATTTTTTGGGGAAGGTTTT
>MU679767.1:59169-106415 GCA_026770625.1 Nicotiana glauca | reverse complement strand
AAATTGATGATGATGAATGGGTCAAAGCCCGGCTGGAACAATTAAGCTTGATTGATGAGAAGAGATTGGCAGCAGTATGTCATGGGCAATTGTATCAGCAGAGAATGGCCAGAGCTTATAATAAGAAAGTACGTCCACGAAAATTCGAAGTCGGACAGTTGGTATTAAGGCGCATTTTACCTCATTGGGCTGAAGCAAAAGGAAAGTTTGCTCCTAATTGGCAAGGGTCATTTGTTGTACCACGAGTGTTGTCCAACGGAGCATTATATCTAACAGATGTGGAAGGGAAATGTGTAGAAATGGCTATCAATTCTGATGCAGTCAAGAGATATTATGTATGATTTCTTTATCTTTATGTATCTGATTGTTTTTGACATGTTTTGAGATTGAAATGATGAAGACATTTTTGTTCTGCTATCCAAACACTTTATACATTGCTATCCCTTTGAGCCTCATTATATTTTTCTTTCATATCCCTCTTTTGGAATCAACAACAAAATCAAGGATTGAACGGGGAAATCAAGTGGAGAAAACAAAAGAAGAAAGAGAAAAGAAAAGAAGAAAAGAAAAAAAAAAAGAAAGAAAAAGAAAAAAAAAGAAAAAAAAAGAAAAGAAAGAAAAGAAAAGAAAAAAAGAGAAAAGAGAAGAAGAAAAGAAAGAAAAGAAAAGAAAAGAAAAGAAAAGAAGAAAAGAAAGAAGAAGAATGTGAGGAAGGAAACATCGCAACAATGAAGCAATTTTATGACCTGAACTACGTTTGACTTAATCCCGAAAGGGTACGTAAGCAACCTCACTGAGGTTCAGTCACAACAGAAGAAAATTCCAAGAATCCCAAAGAATGAAACTGGGGCAGAAGTTATGGAAGGTATGATTCCGAAAGTTTTAATTTTTGAGCCCACGTTGAAGTATATTTGAGCCTTAATACCCTTCTTTCTAAACCCACCCAAAAGCCAGATTTACGGTCCAAAGAAAGACCTTCTGATCAATTTTAAGAAATGTCAATACAAACAGGTAAGGTGAATCATATTGTGAACAACACTCTGTACCAGAAGATGAAAATTGAAAATGAGAGAGTCTTATTGGTGAAAACCCTTACGGGCATTGTAAGGCGATGTGAGTTGAGAGAAATAAAAACGAGAGAGTCTTATTGGTTAAAACCCTAAGTTGAGAGAAATAAAAATGAGAGAGTCTTATTGGTGAAAACCCTCACGGGCACCGTAAGGCGAAAGTGAGTTTCCAAAGTGGGAAAATGAAAGATGTTTGTGGTTGAAAGGTGGCAAAACAAGCAAGGTTTGGGTTTCGGTGAAGATCGAGTTGTGAAATATGGAGCGGCAAATGTGGCAATTGACAGTTGTTTGGTTGGACAGACTAGGCTGGTTAATCCCAAATGTATGGCATGATCAACGGAATCAGCTTTCCCACTCAGATAAGTCCTGTCCTCTTTCTCTTTTCAGAGTCTTTTCTATCCTCAAAACTTCAAGGTCATTGCATTTCATCTTTCCTGAAATCTGTCCATAAGACATTTGTAGTCAAAGCTAACTACCAGCTTCCCAGTTGTATGGCACAACGAGATCAGGACTTATTAAAGGACAGTAAAACATGAAGGATCAATGCAAATTTCATCAAAAAGGGTAATCAGATGATTGGAAAAAGAAGCAAAAGTTCACAAGAAAAAGGGAAAAAAAACACCAAGACAGTAGTATGAGGAAAACATTCGGGTCAGCAAGATCAGAAAGTTTGAAAGTTAGCCGGGAAATCACGGCAAGACAAAACAAGTTCAAAGAAGCAAGTCGGAGCAAATTCAGAAGCAGGAACATGGCCAACAAGAATGCCAGCAGCTAACCACCATTTTATACTAACAAACTATTCTTTGATTAAAAGAGGGACAAAAGATTCAAATTCTTACTAATCACTTTAAAGTGAATGTGACCAATGTGGATAACAAAAGAACACAGAAAGTTTCGGCAATCAGGTACCCACCTGGAGAACAAGAGAGGACAGTTCAAGTTTTAAGGGAAAGCAACAATTTTCAAAGGAAGACGTTTCAAAGTTTCAGCAGTCAGGCACCCACCTGGAAAACAAGGGAAGTACAATTCAATTTTAAACTGTCAGTTTTAATAATTGATAACATGTGGCACCCAGTTATCAAACTGGGGCAGAAATTTTTTTTGTCTTGTATAATTGTTGCAAGCAGGCGCCCACCTGAAGAACAAGGGAATATATTTCAAAATTCAGCAAGCAGGCGCCCACCTGAAGAACAAGGGAATACATTTCAAACTCGGCAAGCAGGCACCCACCTGAAGAACAAGGGAATACATTTCAAAATCAGCAAGCAGGCACCCACCTGGAGAACAAGGGAATACATTTCAAATTCAGCAAGCAGGCGCCCACCTGAAGAATAAGGGAATATCTTTTCAAATGCAGTAAGCAGGTACCCTCTTGGAAAACAAGAGAGGTGCAATTTGAATTTTAGCTTTGGATTTTATTATTTGATAACATGATATGCCTAGTCACCATACTGAGGCAGAAATTTTCTTTGGTTGTCTATTTTTGAAAGCAGGAACCCACCTGGAGAACAAGGAAATACTTTTTAAAACAATCGCAAGCAGGAGCCCACCTGAAGAACAAGGGAATACTTTTTCAAGCAATCGCAAGTAGGAGTCCACCTGAAGAATGGACACATATTTCAAAACACAGTCAAGGCAACAACCAAAATTCCGTTGAAAGAATACAAGATGCAAGATCAAGGCAATACAAGAACACAAGATACCAGGCATTAGATAGAATTTTTGTAAATCATAGGGCATAGCCTAGGCTAGCTTCTTTTTATCTTTACATGGTGTAATAAGGGGATCAGCAAGCAGTAACAGCAGCAACAGCAGTGAAATCACAGCTTCATGGTAGTCCGAGCTACCAAACATTCCTGAACTACACTTACCTGATTCCTATTTAGCCCAGGATATGTAGGCAACCTCTGAAGCAGGGTGCGGTCAAACTTTTCAAAAATGCTTCACATGGAATATGCGAATGGGCAAAAATCCCTCATTACCTCTTACTTGTCTTTGCACGAAAACTCTTCGTGTTTTCACGCAAAGAGGGGCAGCTTTGAGCACGTGATTTTTGCCCTAAGCAAATTATTCCTAAAAAAGTACAAACAAAATGATTTTTTTTAATTTTGTTGATATTTGTGGCATTTTTGTGTTAATTTTTGGCATAATAATTCATATTAAAAAATAATAATAATAATAATAATAAAAAAATAATATAATACAAAAATATGCATATGCATTAGGGGTTTAATTTTACAATTTTAGTATTAATTCATTTTTAAAACAAATGAAAGAAAAGTCAAAAATAGCATTTTTGTGTTTTAATTGAAAAATTACTCTAAAGTAGATATTAAATAAATTTTAGAAATTAATTAGTTTAACAATTTAATAAAATTAGAAAATAAAAATATAAAAGGAAAAGAAAATACAAAAAAAAAAATACAAAGGAAAAATAAAATACAGAAAAATACAAAAAATAATAATACAATACAAATACAAATAAAGTGGGCTAATACAAGAATTATACCAAATTAATAGCCCAAATAGATAGTACCCGCCCAGGCCCAAAGAGGAATTACCCGGTCTGCCCAGGGGATTCAAAACGACCCCGTTTAAGTGCAAAGAGATCTGGACCGTTGAAGTATTTGATCTAACGGCTATATATAACAGATCATTAATAAAAAAACAATGGCGTATTGTAACAATAATTCAGGCCGTTCATTAGGTTGATCTAACGGACAAAAATAAATTTTCATTTAAAGCAAACGGTGTCGTTTCAAGGTTTAATGAATCTGAGCCGTTGATCTATCTGATCCAACGGTTCAGTATTCACAAAGGTCTTTTAATATATCAAAATGTTACACCCCTATGTCATTTCATCTCCCCTTCTTCCCCAACCAAACCCTAGCCGCCCTTTAATTCTCTTCATAACCCCACCGGAACCCTACCGGCGGGAAACGCAACCTAAGCCAACCACCACACCCTTAACACCATAGAGCCGTCGTGACCTCCTATTTCCACCCCTCTACTTCCTTTTCCTCAAATAAGTCCCAATATCTTCGAATATCCAATTTATTGTCGCCGGAACCCTAGTTCCGGCGAACACTACTTCATTTGAATCATGCCAAAGTCTCATCAGAGGCAGCCCTTGACGTCCTAAGCCCTTTTCTGAAATTCTCAAACCCTAAAAACCACTGAAAAACCCAAACTTCCAAGAAAAAGTCTGCCAGTTCAAGAAAATCTCCAAGGCTTTCTAAATATCAGAAGAACCGGAAGAAAAGAAGGAAAAGATAATAAAAAATCAAAAAAAAAAAACTGCCTGACTAAATGAAGACAAAGAAAGCTAAGTTTTCCTATTTTTTTTCTTATTTTTGGTTTTTCGTTTATTTGCATGTGTTTTCTTCTGTCTCTGATTCTTAATATTTTTAGACTTTGTGATTATTACTTTTAATTTTGTTCGTTAAAATTGATACTGTTTTGAAACTAAAAAGAGAAAAAAAACTTAATAAATAATTTTTTGATATTATCTTAGGATTAAATAGATTTTGATAACTTTTCAATATTATTGATTTTTGTATTGATTTTTTTGAAATTGATATTGATAATGAATAATTTGATTAGAAATTAGGGTTTTAATAGAATTAATGATTAGATTTTTTGATTGGTTTTTAGAATTTTCGATTCTGATTATCACTAGTTCTTAAATTTGATTCTGAAAGCTGTTTAGAAATAATTTTGTTTTGTTACTAGTTTGTTATTAGAATTGAATTGTTACTTTAATTTGATTCGATTGGTTATAGCTGTTTCTGAAATTAATCAATTTAATGGGGGTAAAAGGATAAAGAACAGTAGGGTTATTTGGTGAATTCAAGTCCTATTCAGGGGCAATTTGGGGTACAATAAAGGGTTTAAGTGTAATAAGTCGTAGGAGGTAGGGGTATTATGGGCATAATAAAAGGGCAGTCCAGTAAATACTGAATAGAAGTGGGGGCAAAAGGAAAAATACAGTAGAATAGAATGTTCTAGATAGGGGAGCAGGGGTAATTCTGCATAAATAAGGGGTAATAATCGATTAATTAATAAAGAACAGGGATAAAATTGAAATAAAAGGGGGACTATTGGATAATTTCTGAAGTTTTGAATTTCCCTCCCTTCAAACTCTATAAATAGGCTTCCATTGGCCTCTTTCAATAAGTTTGGGCAATCTGAAATATTCCTGAAAATATTTCTGCAATTCTAAGTCTTCCCTTTAGAAATTCTTCATTTCCAAAATTCAAAAATACCAAAAACAGTAGTAAAACAAAAACTGCATTGTTTCATTAGTTTAAATTGAAGATTGTGGATTAATTCTGTTGTGATTTCGGAGGTTAAATTGCTGCGAGAGTGTCGTTTGAGTCTGTGTACTCATTTGATTACGATTTGGTTGGTTTAAATCTGGTATGCTGAAGCTGTACCTGTTGATCAGTTCCTTTTGTTATTGTTGTTGCTGATCCTTGCTTTGTTCAAATTGACATAGAATCTCATTGATCTTTTTATATTTCCAGATACACCTCTATTACCTGCTGATGTAATTCAAGTCGACGAAGATGAAATAAATATTTATGTGCCATTTCAGTTTGTTTTTTACTTTATGTTTGATCTGATCTATATAGAACTTAGCTAGAACTACTTGTATTCATTAAGTTTAGTTTGATATGTAATGGAATTATATAAACTTGGAATGGATCAATGTGTAATGGACTGTGAACTGTGAAAAAATAGATATTGTTCATTAGCCTCAGTTAATTTAATGTCGTTTTTATAGTTCAATCTGAGAACTTAGAAGGATAACTGAAACAGAAAGTAGTTTTGAAATCTGTGATCTTCACGTGTATTTGCAAGTTAAACAAATGATTTGAGAATTAGTCCATGAGCTTCATTCATAATTACAGTAGTTCATTTTTGAATTCGCAAATCACGTGAGTTTTGATTTAATAATTTTAGCTAAAACTAATTCAAAAATAGTTAGTATGATATATATTAATATAATCACTTTCATAACCTGTTTTTCACCTTATTAATACCCGAGATTTAATAAAAAACCAATAAGTAAATAACTGGAACGTGAAATTGAATGTCAGTGATCCATGTCTTATTAATTTGATATAGTTATATATTACTTTCTTGTTACCATTGTTAAAGACGCCTAAAACGTTGGAATTCATTTGGTCCGGCGGTTAGACATCTCAAGAGATTGGGCCTTGATACCTTCACAGATGGCCCAGTCAGCCCCTATGTGTATTTGGATTGTGATGTCTCTACGTGGGCCATTTTAAGGCCCAATGCAATTGAGGGATTAATGAAGTAGGTTTATGGACCCAAATGTGGCGATCCTTAAATAATATTAATTGATTAAGACCTTTTACTTATTTTTAGAGACAAACAAAAATAGATAAAATATAGTTCATTGTAGGATATCCTTAAATAAAAATGAGATGAGCCTCGCAAAATAAAAGTATAAATTGCGGGGCCCTCAATAAATATTTATTAAAATACTTAGTAACTCGGAAGGATCGTTTAACGAATTTCATGGTCCTTCCCAAAGTTGATAAATACGTAGATGCTTTAGGCGCAGTTGATAATAATATTACATTCTTAAATACGGGTGCACATTTATGTGACCCAAATCCAAATCTTAACAAAGTAGAAATGTGTCAAAAGCCAAGGGCGTACAGGTACGGCGTGGTTCGAGATGCATTTTCACAACGTTGCAATTCTTGTAAAATATAAACAATAAATATAATAAAAGCGGGTTAATAATAGAAAGCACATAAAAATAGAACATACATGGAAATCAGATAAAATCAAATACGACAGTTGAGCGACCGTGCTAGAACCACGGAATTCGGGAATGCCTAACACCTTCTCCGGGTTAACAGAATTCCTTATCCGGATTCCTGGTTCGCGGACTGTTAACAGAGTCATATTTTCCTCGGTTCAGGATTCAACCGGTGACTTGGGACACCATTAATCTCCCAAGTGGCGACTCTAAATAAATAATAATAAATCCCGTTCCGACTGCCCTTTAATTGGAAAAACTCCTATATTACGCCTTTCACGGGGTGTATTAAAACTTCGGTAAAAAAGGAGGTGTGACATCGATATCTAGCCCTTTTAGGAATTTATTTATACGTTCGATATGATTTAAGAATTTTAAATTGACAACAAGGTTGCAAATATCATAAGTAAAGCATGCTTTTAGGTGCTAGACTACTCTGACTTAAGCATAATTGTATCTACGCATGGGCTCTCATCACCTCATGTATATGTAGCCCCCACAAATAGGAATACATATCCAATTAATTCACATATGGGGACAATTCCCACTTACAAGGTTAGAAATGAGACTCACCTCGCTCTGAAGTTCCGTAACTGGCATTTCCACGCCCTTTCGAAGACTCAAATTGATGCATAACGCTCCAAAACTATCCAACAATTATGCAAACATATTAATATATGCTCAATTACTCATAATAATCCAATTTATAATAGTTCCTAACCCCGATCGATAAGTTGACAAAATTGCTCTCGGGCCCACGCGCCCGGATTCCACAATTTTTCAAAGATAAAGTTTTCCCACAACCTCACGAACCCAAATATTTAAATTACTCTAAATTTCGTGACAAAAATCGTGGTCAAAATCCAAAGATACCAATTTTTTAGGTTTTCCTCAATTTCCCAAATTTCCACCAATTTTCATCTTAAAATCTATACACAAGCAATGTATTTAATCTAAAAGTAGTATAAACCACTTACCTCATACTTGGTGGTGAAAATGGCACCTCAAAGTTGCTCCAAAATCGGCTCCAATGGAAGAAAATGGGGTTGAAATGAATCAAACCCCCGATTTAAAGAACCTTATAGCCTCCAGCATTTTTACACTTGCGGTCACTTGACCGCTTCTGCGGTTCTGTAGGTGCGGCCCCACTACCGCATCTACAGTCCTTCACCAGGCCTCCTCATTCCGCCTCTGAGCTTCTCCTTCCGCAGGTGCGGTCCCGTTTTTGCAACGAGATAACTGCATCTGCGGTCCAGCCTAGCCCAGCCACTTCCGCTTCTACGACACCAAGGCCACTTCTACGGCTCCGCACCTACGGCCCCAGCCTCGCAGGTGCGGTTACACCAGAAGCCAGCTGATTCCCTCCTTCTTAAAATTCAAAGTTTGATCCGTCAACCATCCGGAATCCACCTGAGACCCCCCGGGACCCGACTAATCATACAAATCAGTCCCTCCCTCTACGCTCCACAAATCTTCCAGCGAGCCTTTGTTCCAAGCACATGATAACCAATATTAACCCCCGGAGCCAACTTTCAAAGCTCCAGAGCCCTATTCCTACACTCCTCATTTTGATCTCCATGTGGAAGCTGAGAAACCATCCAAAAATTCCGAACAGAAGGAGATGTTCAGTAAAGTTAAAAGTTTAGAACTGTCGCTCAGATACATGCGAGGGTTGGGAGGTCAAGTAAGTGTGGCTTACAAAGGCCTATGTCTGTTTCTAGATGTGCAATTGTCGGCAGGATTTAAAATGCTCGAGTTTGATTTGTATGATGGGCACGGTGATCCAGTGGCATACTTAAGAAGGTTTTGTAGCAAAATAAGGGGAGCTAGCGGGAAAGACGAGTTGCTAATGGCATATTTCAGTCAGAGTTTAAGTGGTTCAGCGTTGGAATGCTATACCCGGCAGGATCACAGAAGATGGTACACATAGGATGATCTAGCCCAGGCATTTACTTGTCACTTCCAGTATAATCTTGAGATTATTCTGGATTGCCTATCTTTGACAAAACTTGAGAAAAGGCACAATGAAAGTTTTAGGGAGTATGGGTTCCGTTGTAGAGAGCAAGCAGCAAGGGATGACCCCCTAATGAAAGAAAGTGAAATGGTAGATTATTTCCTGCAGGCTTTAGAGCCTACTTATTACGGTCATCTGGTGTCAGCTGTAGGCAAGTCCTTCAATGAAGTGGTAAAGATGGGCGATATGGTAGAATAGTGGCTCAAGATAAACAAAATCATGAGCTATTCAGTAATCAAGGCAACTACCCAGGCCATTCAAAGTGGAACATGGGGAGTAATTGGAAAAAAGAAGAAAGAAGATGTCGCAACAGTCGGGTTAGGAGCTTGGTTCGGGCCCAGGGGTTCACCTCACCATTATCATCAGCCTCGTCCCTGCCACCAAACCTACCCCCACACACCATATAATCCACCCTAACACTATTACCCACCACCAGACCCCCATTTTTCTGTCCACAATGGCCAAACATACATCTAACTGCCGGCCCACGCGCAATGGCGTGCGCCAATCCCACAAAATACATACCCAGCTCCACAAATGCCTATCCACCCCAAAGAGCCTACCAAAACCCTTCTAGACCAGCTTTCTGATCCAATCAAGCATTTAAGAATAAGAGGTTGCAGAAGAAGAAAATCTTCATTCCATTAGGAGAATCATATACTAGTTTGTTCCACCAGTTGAGACAATTGGATATGTTAAGGCAGATTGAGGCAAAGTTGCCAAATCCTCCCCTGAAAAATCTTGATTATTCTGTAAGCTATGAATACTGTTCAGGTGCTCCAAGTCATGATACAGAGAAATTCTGGCATTTGAAAAACGCTATCCAGGATCTCATGGATATACATCGGATTGAAGTCCAAGCTCCGGAGGCGCCAAACATCAACCAAAACCCGTTGCCGACCCATCAGGAGACAAATATGATCGAGATAGTGCATAAAGAAGGGGAGCCCAAAAAGCCTTTGCAGACCATCATGATGATCCGATCCAGTGAAGTAAAGCCGGTTGAAAAATTGACAAGGGAAATGTCAGTGCTTAAGTTGAAAAGAGAAAATAGTGAACCATCTGTGGTGACCAAGAAGGAGTCTTCAAGTGATGTTGTGGTGAAATGGGGGAAAGCAAAAGTGGTGGCGCTAGGGGTGGCGAACAAGACTTTTGTCATTGTGGAAGGTGCTTGCACAGATTCTGTCATTATCAGGCCCTAAACTAGCTACCGATAGTCAATAGCAAGGCCATCCCGTGGAATTATGAATGGGTGACAGTGACTTATAAAGGCAAAGAAGTTAAACAAGAAGTATATGAGACCCATGGATTGACTCGCTCGGGGAGGTGCTTTGCCCCCGAAGAATTAAGAAAATCCAAAACCTCTAAAGATAACCCAGTGTTAGTGAAGAAATATATGACCGAAGAAGAGGCAGAAGAGTTTTTGAAAAAGATGAAGGTGCATGACTATTCTATTGTAGAGCAGTTGAGGAAGACGTCTGCTCAGATTTCACTGTTGTCGTTGTTAATCCATTTAGACGAGCATCGCCGGGCCTTGATGAAGATCCTGAACGAGGTACACGTTCCGGACAAAATCTCAGTAAATCATTTGGAAAAGATAGATAACAATCATTTTGAGGTAAATAGAGTCACTTTTTCTGATGATGAATTGCCCATAGAGGGTATTGAGCACAATAGAGCCCTTTATCTTACGGTGAAATGCAAAGATTCCATGGTTACCCGGGTATTGGTTGATAATGTTTCCAGCGTGAACATTTTCCCTCTCTCCACTCTGGACAAATTGAAAGTGGATGATAAAAAAATTCATAAGAGCAATATTTGCGTTTGGGGGTTCGACGGTGGAGGGAAAGATTCAGTCGGTGATATAGTACTGGAGTTGACAATAGGGCCCGTTGAATTTACTATGGAATTCCAAAAGCTAGATGTAGGTGTTTCCTACAATATTCTACTGGGTCGACCTTGGATTCACGCTGCCAAAGCAGTCTCGTCCACTCTACATTAGATGGTCAAATTTGAATGGGATAGACAAGAAATCGTTGTGCATTGTGAGGATTGTTTGTGTGCCCACAGTGATGCCATTGTACCGTTCATTGAGGTTAAGGATAACAAGGGTCCATGGGTCTATCAGGTTTTTGACACAGTGTCAGTCGAGAAAATCCTAGAAGGGAAATGTGTTCTATTTACGAAAATAACATATGATCAGTCATGGTAGCCTTCGAAATGTTGAAGAATGGTTTTGTACCTGGCAAGGGTTTGGGTGCGTCTCTGCAAGGTATCGTACAACCGGTATCTCTACCTAAAAACTTGGATACATTTGGTTTGGGATTCAAGCCTACAGCCACAGACGTGAAAAGAGCCAGAAAGTTGAAACAGAGGGCATGGGTTCTTCCAAAGCCTGTCCCACGGCTCTCTAGATCATTTGTCAGGCCTGGCACCAAGAAACACCCAGTAGCAACAGTTCCCAATTTTGTGGTAGGTCTTGATAAAGCGTTGATTGAAAGGTTCGAAAAGTTATTCGACGGTGTGAATATGGTGGAAGCTGGAGAGGGCTCGATCAAGGCAGATGTACAATTTGTTGGGCCCAGTGCAAAGATTAACAATTGGGAAGCTACTCCTCTCCCCACCAGGAAGGAGTTTTGGTAGTTTGCTTTGATTTTCCTTCAGTTTATCTAGATTATTCCAGGGTTGTAATTCAGATTCTATGTTCCGTCTGTTTGGATGTATAAACCTTGTTATCTTTTAAATTTAATGAAATGCAATTTCCCTTTTTCATCACTTCTGATAGTTTTTTTTCTTTTCTTCCTTGTATAGTTCTTTTTATGTTGGTTTCAATGACATGAAATGCATGAGGAATCTTCGACCCAGTCTTAAAAGCCAATCTAATTCTGAAATAATAATTCATGAAATAGAGTGTGATGATGAATCAGAATATGATGAGGATGAGGCCTTTGAAGAGATTAGTAAAGAATTAAGCCATTTTGAGGAAAAGCCCGAGCCTAACCTGAGTGATACAGAAGCAATCAATTTAGGGGACCCAGATAATATTAGAGAAACTAAGATAAGCGCCCATCTTGAACCACACATGAGGGAAGAGATAATCAAAGTGTTGTTTGAGTACAAAGATATCTTCGCATGGTCATATGATGACATGCCGGGTCTAAGCACCGACTTGGTGGTTCACAAATTTCCCACTGACCCGGCATTTCCTCCTGTCAAATAGAAGTTAAGGAAGTTTAAAACTGACATGAGCGTAAGGATTAAAGAGGAAGTCACAAAGAAGTTTGAGGCAAAGGTCATTCGAGTCATGCGGTATCCCATTTGGTTAGCCAATGTTGTGCCTGTGCCAAAGAAGGATGGCAAGACCAGAGTGTGTGTTGATTACCGTGATCTCAACAAGGCAAGTCCAAAAGACAATTTCCCACTGCCAAACATTCACATTTTGATTGATAATTGTGCCAAACATGAGATTGGGTCTTTTGTGGATTGTTATGCGGTCTATCATCAGATTCTAATGGATGAGGAGGATGCTAAAAAGACAGCATTCATCACGCCGTGGGGAAAATACTGCTACAGGGTCATGCTTTTCGGTTTGAAAAATGCTGGGGCAACTTACATAAGGGCAATGACGACCATATTCCATGACATGATACACAAAGAGATCGAGGTCTATGTGGATGATGTGATCGTAAAGTCTAGAAAGCAGTCTGACCATGTCAAAGATTTGAGAAAGTTCTTCCAAAGGCTTCGCAAGTACAATTTTAAGCTCAATCCTGCAAAATGCGCTTTCGGTGTGCCATTTGGGATCAAGGCGTGGAGGTATTGAATTGGACCCGTCAAAGACCAAGTCTATCCAAGAACTTCCACCCCTAAGGAGCAAGACTGAGGTGATGAGTCTATTGGGGAGATTGAACTGTATCAACAGGTTTATTGCTCAGCTTACGACAACTTGTGAGCCTATCTTCGAACTGTTGAAGAAGGATGCTGCGGTCAAATGGACAGATGAGTGCCAAGAATCATTTGATAAGATAAAAGGGTACTTGTCAAACCCACCTGTGTTGGTGCCACCAGAACCAGGGAGACCTTTGATTCTATATTTGATGATTTTGGACAATTCGTTTGGTTGTGTGTTGGGTCAGCATGACCACCGGCAGGAAAGAGCAGGCCATGTATTATCTCAATAATAACTTCACATATTATGAGGTTAAGTACACTCACCTGGAAAAGACATGTTGCGCCCTAACTTGGGTAGCACAGAATTTGAAGCACTATTTGTCATCTTACACTACTTACCTCATCTCTCCATTGGATACGCTAAAGTATATCTATTAGAAGCCTATGCCTATAGGGAGGCTCGCAAAATGGCAGATCTTGCTCATTTGACATTGTCTATGTGATCCGGACTACGATGAAAGCCCAGGCATTGGCCGACCATTTGGCCGAGAATCCAGTAGATGAAGAATATGAGCCTTTGAAGACTTACTTACCTGATGACGAGGTAATGCATATTGTTGAGTTGGAACAAGTTGAGGAGACATGGTGGAAACTTTTCTATGATGGAGCTCCTAACATGAAAGGCGTTGGGATAAGTGTTGTGCTTATTTCTGAAATAGGGCATCACTACCCTTGTTACAGCTCATCTTCATTTCTATTGTACTAACAACATGGCTGAGTACGAGGCATGCATCTTGGGATTGAGGTTAGTCGCAGACATGGGTGTCCAGGAATTCTTGGTCATGGGAGACTTGGACCTTCTGGTACACCAGATTCAATGGGTACGTGAAACACAACATTTGAAACTCATACCATACTGGCAATGTTTGCATGATCTTTGTCAATGGTTTCAGTCAGTAGAGTTCAGGAATATTCCAAGGATCCATAATGAGGTCGTTGATGCTTTGGCTACTTTGGCATCAATGTTACATCATCCAGATAAGGCTTATATTGACCCGTTGCATATTCAGGTCCATGATCATCATGCTTACTATAATGTGGTAGAAGAAGAACTTGATGGTGAGCCTTGGTTTCATGATATCAAGGAATATATCAGGACGGGGGTGTATTTGGTACAAGCCACAGGTGATCAAAAGAGAACAATTCGGTGGTTGGCGAACATATTTTTCTTCAGCGGAGGGGTTTTGTACAAAAGGACTCTGGATCTTGGATTATTGAGATTCATAGATACTAGACAGGCCACAACTATCATGACTGAGGTACACTCTAGAGTCTGTGGACCGCATATGAGCGGGTACGTGTTGGCAAAAAAGATTCTCTGAGCAGGTTATTATTTGCTTACTGTGGAGCGAGATCGTATCAGTTTCGTGCGCAAGTGTCATCAGTACCAAGTGCATGGAGATTTGATTCATTCTCTGCCATCGGAATTGCATACAATGTCTGCACCAAGGCCTTTTGTCGCGTGGGGCATGGATGTCATTGGGCCAATTAAGCCAGCAACATTAAATGGGCATAGGTTTATTCTGGTGGCCATCGACTATTTTACGAAGTGGGTAGAGGCTAAAACATTCAAGTCTGTAACCAAGAAAGCGGTGGCTGATTTTGTGCACTCAAATATCATTTGTCGGTTTGGGATACCAAAGATGATCATTACAGACAATGGGGATAATCTCAATAGTCATCTGATGAAAGAGGTATGTCAGCAGTTCAATATTACACATCGTAATTCCACCCCTTACCGCCCCAAGGAAAATAGAGCAGTTGAGGCGGCCAATAAGAATATAAAGAAGATACTTAGGAAAATGGTGGAGGGTTCTAGACAGTGGCATGAAAAGCTGCCTTTTGCATTGCTGGGTTATCGCACTACTGTTCGTACTTCAGTAGAGGTGACTCCTTATTTGCTGGTGTATGGTACTGAAGTAGTGACACCCGCAGAAGTGGAAATCCCATCCCTTCGAATTGTCGCAGAAGCCGAAATTGATAATGATGAGTAGGTCAAGACCCGCATAGAACAATCAAGTTTGATCGATGAGAAAAGCTTGACAGCAGTGTATCATGGCTAGTTGTATCAATAGAGAATGGAAAGAGCATATAATAAGAAGGTGCGTCCACAGAAGTTCGAAGTGGGTCAGCAAGTATTGAGACGTATCCTCCTACATCAGGCTGAGGCCAAAGGCAATTTCACCCCAAATTTGCAGGGGTTGTTCATCATAGCTAGAGTGTTGTCAAATGGTGCTTTGTATTTGACAGATATAGAAGGCACGTGTGTAGAAATGGCCATCAATTCCGATGTGGTCAAAAGATATTATGTATGATCTTCTTTGGTTTATTTGTATTTGTTTGTATTTGCCATATTTTGAAGATTGGAATGACGAAGGCATTTTGTTCTGCTATCTAAACACTTTATCCATTGTTACCCCCCTTTGAGCCTTATTTATCTCCTTTCACACCCCTCTTTCGGAATTAGTAGCAAAGATCAAAAACACAAGCGTATAGAGAAGTAAAAAATAAAAAAGGAAAAAAAAACAACAACAAAACAACAAAAAGTGAAAAGGAAGAAAGAAAAGAAAAGAAGAGAAAGTGGGAAAAAAAGAAAAGAAAAATCACAACAACAAAGCAAATCATGTGACATGAACTACATTCGACATGATTCCTTTTAAGGATACGTAGGCAGCCTCACGGTTCGGTCCCATCAAAATAAAAATCCAAAAGTCCCCAAGCAAGAAACTGGGGCAGAAGTTGTGGTTGTGGTAAGAAATCTTATTCCGAAAGTTGTAATTTTAAACCCATTTGAATTGTTTTGAGCCTTTGATACCCTTTCTTTCTAACTCTATCCAAAATGCCACATTACGGTCCAAAGAAAGACCTTCTGATCAGTCTTCAAGAGATGCCAAGTCGATCGAGTAGATGTGATTCATTTCATGGGCAACACTCTGGTCCAAGCAGGAAAACGAAAATGAGAGAGTCTTATTAGTGAAAACCCTTGCGGGCACCGTAAGGCGATGGAAAGCTGAGAGAAATAAAAAATGAGAGTCTTATTGGTGAAAACTCTCACGGGTACCGTAAGGCGATGGAAAGCTAAGAGAAATAAAAAATGAGAGAGTCTTATTGGTGAAAACCTTCACGGGCACCTTAAGGCGAAAGTGAGTTGAGAGATGAACAAATAAGAGAGGTTTGTTAGTGAAAACACTTCGGGGCACTGCAGGCTGAACAAGGACAAGGTTTTGGCAAAGAAATTGGGTTTTGAAGATCTCGGGGCACAAAGTACGACAACTAAAATTTGATTGGTTGGACAGACCGGGCCGATTAATCCAAAATGCATGTCATTATCATTGGTGCCAGCTGCTTCACTCAGATAAGTCTCTTTTCTTTTTCCCCTTCAGATAGTCTTCCAGTTTTGGATATTTCTTATCCCTAACTCCCAAAGTCGTTGCATTTCATTTCTTTTGGGTTTATTTCTCTAAGATGTTTCCAATGTCAGTTTTGTTTAAGCAAATAAGAAGGGATTTCAAAGCTTACTACCAACTTCCAAAGTTGCACAAGGTACAGGGCAGTCAAGGCATTGCTAGAGTTAGTATGATGTGGAATAGGATATAAAAGATCAGTGGAAGTTCCATCGGTGAAATGGTTTAGTAATTTCGTGGGAAATGCAGAGGTTCAAACAGATGGGTCAGAAATGTCACAATAGTTCTACATCCAAGGTCATGGGGGTGAAAGTCAGTCGAAAAATTAAAGGGTTCTTGACCAGTTTGGGAAAGTCAGTCAAAACAAAGCACAACAGCGGGGAGGCCACTTTCAGCAAGAATACCACAAACTACCACCACATTTTAAACTGACAAGAATTTTCTTTGATTAAAACAACGACAAAAAGTTTCGGTTGTTTCGGAGAAACCCTCCTTAAGGGAAAAGCAAACACCAAATAGGTTTGGTAGTAAATTTTTAGGACCTGCCTGGATAATGGGATTTAATTTGAAATTTTCAAGACCCTCCTGGAAAATGGGACTTAGTTTAAAATAAAATATAATCATGAGTAGCAAGATCTAGCATAGATGTACCCCAAAAAGAATATAAATTGGCTTCAAAATTTTCATTATGGAGAATAGAATTCAGTTAGGACCCTCCTGGAAAATGGGACCTAGTTTAAAAATCAAAGTAGTCATAAGTAGCAAAATCTAGCATAAATGTACCCCAAGGAATAAGTTGGTTTCAAAGTTTGCATGTTTAAGATAAGATTCAATTAGGAGTTTTCAGGACCCTCCTGAATAATGGGACCTAGTTTTAAGATTTCTATTAGATAACAAGATTTAGCGTAAGCTCTATCGTAGGGAAGTATAATTAAGCTGGAAGATTTTTGTCGTAGGGAAGTATAATTCGGCCGTAAAAGTGGTCACTCTTAAGATAAGACTGGATTTTTGATTTTTAGGACCCTCTTTTATAATGGGGTGTAGTTTTAAGATCTGCTTAGATAACAAGATGTAGCAGAATGTAATACCTTTAGAAGATGTAATTTAGATTCAAAACTGTCAATAACTACGAGTTTTCAGGACCCTCCTGGATAATGGGATCAAGCTTTTAAATTCTTAGTGATATTTGGTTATATGGTTCAGTTAACACTCACAGATGTGCCCAACCACCAAACTGGGGCAGAAAATTTTCTATGTTTTATCTGTTTTGTTGAAATCAGGCACCCACCTGGAGAACAAGAAAAGATAACACGAGTTTCAAGAAAGTAAAGCAGTTCAAGTTTCAAAGGAAGATAACACATGTTTCAAGGGAAAACAATTTAAGGTAACACAAGGAATGCATTTCAAGTTTTGGTAATCAGGCGCCAACCTGGAGAAACAAGGGAAGACAGTTCAAAGAAAAGCAGTTTCAAGAAGAGGACAATTCGAATTGGAGATCAAGCACCAACCTGGAGAAACAAGGAAAGATAGTTCAAAGAAAAGCAGTTTCAAGAAGAGGACAATTCGAGTTAGAAATCAAGCATCTACCTGGAGAATAAGGGAAGACAATTAAAGTTTCAGAAATCAGGATCCCACCTGGAGAACACGGGAATACAGTTCAAGTTTCAATAATCAGAAGCCCACCTGGAGAACAAGGGAATACAGTTCAAGTTTCAGCAATTAGGAGCCCACCTGCAGAACAAGGGAATAAAATTTAAGTTTCAGCAATCAGGAGCCTATCTAGAGAACAAGGGAATACAGTTCAAGTTTAAGCAATCAGGAGCCCACTTGGAGAACAAGGGAATACATTTCAAGTTTAAGCAATCAGGAGCCCACCTGGAGAACAAGGAAGTACAGTTCAAGTTTCAGCAATCAGGAGCCCACCTGGAGAACAAGGGAATACATTTCAAGTTTCAACAATGAGGAGCCTACCTGGAGAACAAGGAAAAACAACTCAAGTTTCAGCAATCAGGAGCCCACCTGGAGAACAAGGGAATACAACTCAAGTTTCAGCAATCAGGAGCCCACCTGGAGAACAAGGGAATACAGTTTAAGTTTCAGCAATCAGGAGCCCACCTGGAGAACAAGGGAATACAGTTCAAGTTTCAGCAATTAGGAGCCCACCTGCAGAACAAGGGAATACAATTTAAGTTTCAGCAATCAGGAGCCCATCTAGAGAACAAGGGAATACAATTCAAGTGTAAGCAATCAGGAGCCCACTTGGAGAACAAGGGAATACATTTCAAGTTTAAGCAATCAGGAGCCCACCTGGAGAACAAGGAAGTACAGTTCAAGTTTCAGCAATCAGGAGCCCACCTGGAGAACAAGGGAATACATTTCAAGTTTCAACAATGAGGAGCCTACCTGGAGAACAAGGAAAAACAACTCAAGTTTCAGCAATCAGGAGCCCACCTGGAGAACAAGGGAATACAACTCAAGTTTCAGCAATCAGGAGCCCACCTGGAGAACAAGGGAATACAGTTTAAGTTTCAGCAATCAGTAGCCCACCTGGAGAACAAGGGAATACAGTTTAAGTTTCAGCAATCAGGAGCCCACCTGGATAACAAGGGAATACATTTCAAGTTTCATCAATCAGGAGCCCACCTGGAGAACAAGGGAATACAGTTCATGTTTCAGCAATCAGGATCCCACCTGGAGAACAAGGGAATACATTTCAAGTTTCAACAATCAGGAGCCCACCTAGGGAACAAGAGAATACAATTAAAGTTCAAGCAATCACGAGCCCACATGGGGAACAAGGGAATATAGTTCAAGTTTCAGCAATCAGGGGCCCACCTGGAGAACAAGGAAAGACAGTCCAAGTTTCGAAGGAATATAATTCAAGTCTAGTAATCAGGCATCCATCTGGAGAAAAGGAAAAGCATCTCAGATTACAACTCAAGTCGGCAACAAAAGAACTTCACCGGGATAATGCAAGTCAACAAGGCAACAAGAACCACAAGATCAAGTTTGAAGATATAGATAGGGTTTCTATAATTCATAGATCATAGTTTAGTCTATGTTCGTTTTATTTTGTCATGGTGTAATAAGGGGTTCAGTAAGCAGTAGCAACAGCAGCAACAACAGTGAAATCACAACTTCATGGTAGTCCCAACTTCCAAACCTTCCCGAACTACACTAACCTAATTCTTTATAGCCTAGGATATGTAGGCAACCTCAGAAGTAGGGTGCAGTCAAATATTTTAAAAATGCTTCCCACGAAGTATTCAAACGGGCAAAAATCGCTCGTATCCGCTCACTTTATCTTTGCACGAAAACTCTTCGTGTTTCCGAGCAAAGAGGGGAAGCTATGAGCACGTGATTTTTGCCATATATGAATTACTCCCACAAATTCAAGACAAAATAACTTTTCCCGTTGTTTGCAATAATGTGGATTTTTGTGGCATTTTCCTTTAATAGTTTACATTTGTCTGAGTATGTTAACTTTGTTTAACTAATGAAAAAATACAAAAATATTCTACATTTGCATTTAGAATTTAAGTATACATTTTAGAATTAATTAACAAATTAGTTTTTTTATAAAAATGGAAACAATCACAAAAAATAATTTTTATTTTGCATTTTGGAGGATATTTTTCATTTCAATTTGGATTTTAATTAATTATGATAATCATTAGTTAATTAATTCAATGTGATAGGAGTAATTTGATTTAGGAATTAGTATAGGTTTTGTTTTTATTTCAAAAAAAAGGAAAAAAGAAAAGAAAAGGGAATTTAAAAAGTGTTTGAAATTAAAAGAATTAATGAGGAAAAAAGAGAAGGAAAGAATTGGAGCAGATTTTGGGCCGATTCTGTTTCAAATTCTAAGCCCAATTCATTTCCCCTTTTATACCCGTCAAAACCTAGCCCAGAACCCGCCCCAACCCGGTCTGGTCTCAACCTTAAACCATTTGACCACATTTTAGTTTTCCCCCCATCTCAACCGTTGGATCAAGGAGATCCAATGGACCAGAACTAACCTACCCATCCCCATATAACTGTCCTAACACACCCTAACCCTCTCAAACCACCCCCGTTCTATTAACCCTCTTTTCCCTATCTCTGAGAATCAAAGAATAAGAATCTTAGTCGCCGTCCCAAACTCCCAAGCCTCCACCGGCGGTGGCGGAGCTCCAATCACATCCAAATCAACACCACACGACCTCTAAACCTCCCTCTTCCCAAATCCCCATTTCATTCCCGTCAAATCTGGCTGAAACTTCTCGAATCCTAGATCTAGGGTTCAAGCCCTAAAAGCCAAAGATGAAATCCGTTCATGCAAGGGTACCTCTCCAGTGTCTATGAACGTTCAAGACCGGGTTTACCATAAAATGATGTTATTCGCCTGTTCTTCCCAAATCCCCATTTCATTCCCTTCAAATCTGGCTGAAACTTCTCGAATCCTAAATCTAGGGTTCAAGCCCTAAAAGCCAAAGTTTAAATCAGTTCATGCAAGGGTACCTCTCCAGTGTCTATGAATGTTCAAGGCCTGCTTTACCACAAAATAATATTATTCGCCTATTCTTGACAAAGAACAGATAATTAATATTGTTTTGCGGTTTAAATCGGAAGGTCAGACGAGGTGGAGCCTAATTCAGTGAGTGCCTTCATTTATTTTTGGTTATTATTCTGTTTTCTCAGCTTCTATTCCTCTTCTCTTCTTCTCTTTCTTTCCAATTACACAATTTAAAATCTGGACAAGTTTTTAGATAGGATTGATTATTGTCCGTTTTTGTTTCTTTTAACCTTTCTTTTCCAAGTTTTGTTCTACCAGTTTTATTGCCTGATCTGTTTAAATTCGTTTGTTAAATGATTAGTTAATTTTTGTGTTCATTTTATTTGTTTGGCTGTTTAGTTTAAATTTAGCCTTTTAATTTAGATTAGGTTTGGTGAAATTGTGTTCTGTTTGCGCCGTGAATTTGTTTCATAATTCATTCCAAAGAAATCCGGATCGATTTTTCCAAGCTTGGTTTAACTATTGGGTCGTTTGACCCATGACCCATTTAGTTTCCTGCAGTAAAAATAGGGTTAGTAAGGGGTAATTTGGGTGGTTCCCTTAGGGAATGTTTCAATAACTACCTAGGGAAGCTTCTAAGAAGCTAGGGTGGAGGGTTGTTGTGATAGTTGGATAATTACATCAAGGGTAGTTCAGCAAAAAATGAAAATTAGCTAGGTATTCCTAAGCTAAAACATAAATTCAAAAAGGACTAAAATGCAAATCCGGTCCATTTATTGTTGCCCTATTTCCTTTCCTATAAAGTCACTTTTCATTGCCTTTCAAGGCAGAAAAAAATTAAGAGAAAAAATACAGAAAAGGGGAGACGGGTAAAGGAACTGTTCAAAAGTCTGAAAACTTGGAGATTTATGATCCTTTCAGTAGCTAGAATTCATTGGAAACTTCTAAAAAATCATTGATTCTCTTTCTGATTGAGTTTGGGGTTTGGAAAGTGCTAGTTCAAGTCTTGCTGTTTGATTGTTGTTCCATTGAGCTTTTATGAGCTAATTTCACCATTTGATTGTTGAATCTGGGCTGACTGCTGTTGTTGCTTATTACTGATCATTCACTTTCTTTTGGTTTTGTTTGATTCACTACCAGGTACACATTTTGAATCCCATTGTTTGTGAAGATGGTTTGAAGAATGAAATAAAAATGCAGAAATTGAAGCATATCATTAGTATTTTGTTTATCTATTAATTTTATTCCGATTTTGTTGTCTTGACTAGATGTGTTGTACTGATGGATTGAGCCTTAGCTTGAATAATTAAATCATTACTATTGTATTTAATTTAGGACTGTCATGAAACTGGGAGAACAAATTGCTTGGTTGAATCAAGTAGTTTAGATCTTACATATTTAAATTTGTAATGTGGCTTGCATGAAATACTTTTTTGCTAAGCAGTTTCTTTCACGTTTGCTATCAATATTGGTAGTTTTGGATATTGTAGTGCTATGAAATTGGGGTGGGTTGAATGTTTTCCCTTAATTGTAGTGTACACAGATTCCTGTTAGTAGAAGGGGAAATGGTTCAGGTTATTTCAAAGGTTAAAAGCATGTACTGATTGGTTTTGGATGGCATGTGAATACAACTAAACTCAGAATTAAATTTCAGAATGTTTTGTTTAGTTTCTTTAGGATTTATTCAATTTTAAATTGCAAAAATTGAAATGTCAGTCCAATAACACGTTTCATACTTTTTGATTGGGTTTCTATTCTAAATGGTCAAGTATCATGATTTGGTTTTGGACGTTGGGCTTAGTGCTGGCCCATGTGTTAAAAGGCTCACTTCAGGTGCACATGCCATGCCATTGACGTTGTGGCTTCAATCAAAATTGGGCTCATCTAAGCCTAAGCCTGAATGTGTTTGTAAATAGACTATTTTACCATTTGGTTTCATTTCATTTCACACAAATGCAGTTTCTCGCTTATTTAGGCTTTAGCATAAAAGCAAATTTCAGGTGATTAGTTACTCAGTACAGCTCCCCTGTTAATTTCCACGTAGTTGCAAACAACCAATTAGGGTCCTTTCATTTTTTTTTATTAGTTTGTCTTAAATTAGATCGGAGGTGCGCCATATTAGGCAATAAAAATAGTTTATGGCCCTCCCAAATCTAGTTTGAATACCCTTTAAAGTTGAAATTGAGGCGCGTCATGCCAAACAAAATGAAAATTGCATGGCCCTCATTTTTTTATTACTTCTTATTTAATCTTTAGAATTCGAGGTGTGTCATTTAGCAAATTTCCATGGTCCCCGCAAAGTTAAAAATACGTAATTACTTTAGGTGTGTATTTTAATAATGTTACCTTCCTAAACTCGGGTGTGCATTTCATGTGACCCAAATCCAAATCTTAATAACGTCAAATTGAATGCGTTTCGGATTGCGGGTGCATTTCATGTGACGTGGTCCAAAGACATATTTTAGACGATGTTAAATCTTCTTTAAAATAAATAAAAGCGGTTTAAAGTTAAAATGCAAATAGGTTTTGAACTTATATGAAAATCAGATAGTTAGGCAAATAATAATAGTTGAGCGACCGTGCTAGAACCACGGAACTCGGGAATACCTAACACCTTCTCCCGGGTTAACACAATTCCTTACCCGAATTTCTGGTTTGCGAACTGTAATACAGAGTCAACCTTTTCCTCAATTTGGGATTTGAGCCGGTGACTTGGGAAATCATAAATATCCCAAGTGGCGACTCTGAATCTTTAAATAAATAAATACCGTTTTGATTGTCCTTTAATTAGAAAAACTCCCCTTATAACCTTCCGGGGGTATAAAAAAGAGGTGTGACAATCACCAGGAGGTAATCATTCATGTAGACGGTAGCAACCCTATATACAATGGCCAGACCATTCTAACAATCGAAGGTAGAAGAAAGTTAGGTGGGGAGACCTATCACCACATCGAGCGAGTCAATACCGTTGACAATGACAAATGGTGGGACAACAAAATCGAGAGCATATTGAATTTGAATGGGTACGAACCGGGTAAGGGGCTTGGCAAGAACCTCCAAGGAATCTCTAAGCCTATAAAACTCAAGAAACATGGCACCACCTTCGGTCTGGGATATGAGTATGCCTGGGAAGAATTCGACAACTGGTCGCCACCATGGAGCGGTCCTTACTATCCGTTGGAATAGCCAATACCACGCTTGGAACAGACTTTCCAACCGGTCGATGTTATCTATGGGTCAGAGGAAGAGGAAGCACTGGCAGCGGTAAAGAATTTGTTCTTAGAAGACGATGAAATTGATTGTTGTGTTGTTCTCGAAGAGGAGGGGGAGGAAGGCCCTTCCATACAGGCCATAAGCAAAGGAGCACGCCTCAATAACTAGACCAGCAGAGCCCGACGAGTCTTGGGGTAGCAAGGTTGAACAAGCATCATGCACTATCTTTTATTTTTACTAGTTTTTTCTTTCGCATTTTAAATTTCCGCAATAAGATCTTCAATGTTCAAAACAGTCATGGAATTTATCAAGGCATTTCAATTTTCCTTATAAATCAACACTCTTATTATTTTCTCTCATTACTTTACATATACAACATTACTATTACTTATCTTGATGAACCGATGACTATGACATGCAATGAGACAACGCAACAAACGGATATAGATTCAGAGGAAGATGACATACCGGAAGAGATTGTTAAGGAAATTGAGAATCTTGAAAAAATACCAAAGTCCAACCTGGACGAGACGGAAATTGTTAATCTGGAGGATGAAGAAAATGTCAAAGAAACACGAATCAACGTTCACTTATCGTCATCAGAAAAGAAGGAATACACAGAATTTCTAAGAGAATATGAGGACATATTCGCCTGGATGTATGACAACATGACGGGCCTGAGCACATATATTGTGGCTCACAAACTGCCAACCGATCTGACATGTCCGCCGGTAAAGCAGAAGCTCAGAAAGTTCAAGCAGATATGAGTTTGAAAATCAAGGAGCAAGTCACCAAGAAGGTCAAAGCCAAGGTCCTCAGAGTAGTGGAATACCCAACGTGGTTAGCCAATATCGTGGTAGTACCAAAGAAGGACGGGAAGGTTAGAGTCTGTGTCGACTACAGGGATCTCAACCGGGCCAGTCCGAAAGATGACTTCCCCTTGCCAAATATACACATCCTAATCGACAATTGCGCCAAGCATGAATTGCAATTATTTGTGGATTGTTTCGCCGGTTACCACCATATTTGGATGGATGAAGAAGATGAAGAGAAAATGGCTTTCACTATGCCGTGGGGAGTGTACTGCTACAAGATGAATTGAACTACATCTGACCTGATTCCTGTTTAAGAGGGGATACATAGGCATCCCTATGGGTTATGTCACAATTCAATAAATATTTCATTTTCCCCCGCAATTGGAAACTGGGGCAGAATTTTGAGGAGGACCCTCAAAATTCTAAAGTAATTTCAGCCAATCATCGCAAGCAGCCATCAGAAGCATCAAACCATTAAAATGGGATAGAATTTTGAGGAGGACCCTCAAAATTCCGTAGCAAAAGAGGTGGCAATGTATTGAGCCACATCATAGTCGTCGGTTCATCTAAAAGTTGTTTCTTAAATATATAATTATGTCATATTTTTACAAATTCATGCATGTTTATTATCTAAATTGCCTTGTTCAACAATGCTACCCCCAAGGATATATACCGTATCACCAGATCAAAGCCGAACAGGTCAAGAAGAGCCAGCGGGGATGCGAAGTAACCTTCCCCCTCTACAAAACTCATGATTTTTCTTTGGATGCACACTTGGATCGCGAAAGCATCTAACATACTATACACTCACGAGACAAACATTGTTCAGGAATACAACCCTCAGAATTGTTGCACTTACCAACATTGACTATCCACGTACGCCAATGATATTCTCTATACCGCAATTTTCCTAGCAGTCACAATATCGCAACCTGTTGTTAGCTAAGAAACTCTATTACCATTTGCAATTTTATCTGCATTTTCTGCATTGCATAAGGTTGCCATTCTGCCTTCCGAGACTAAATAATGTCTCCATCTGCATTTTCTGCATTGCATAAAGCTACTATTCTACCTTCCAAGACTAAACACTGTATCCATCTGCATTTTCTGTATTGCATAAGGCTACCATTCTGCCTTCCAAGACTAAACACTATCTCCATATGCAGTTTGCATCTTATGGGCTGAAAGATCGCCACTTTATTTACACTTGCATGGTAGAAAGATCGCCACCTTATTTACATTTGCATGGGCTGAAAGACCGCCACTTCATTTACACTTGCATGGCTGAAAGATTGCCACCTTATTTGCACTTGCATGTCTGAAAGATCGCCACCTCATTTACATTCTGCATGGCTGAAAGATCGCCGCCTCATTTACACTTGCACAACTGAAAGATCGCCGCCTCATTTACATTCTGTATGGCTGAAAGATTACCACCTTATTTACATTCTAAATGTCTGAAAGATCGCCACCTTATTTACATTCTGCATGGCTGAAAGATCGCCACTTCATTTACAGTTGCATGGCTGAAAGCTCGCCACCTATTGCATCTCATGGGCTGAAAGATCGCCACTTCATTTACAGTTGCATGGTTGAAAGCTCGCCACCTATTGCATCTCATGGGCTGAAAGATCTCCAAATACTGCATTTCATAGTCTGAAAGATTTCCAAACTATCCAAAGGCATCATTGTTGAGAGGCACCATTTGCATAGCCCGAGAACACCATGCCATGCCCTAAGGATCCCTTTAATCTTTTGCATATCATTATTCAAAGGCATCATGGTTCGGAGGCATCATTCTCATAGCCCGAGAGCATTATTTAATGGCCTGTGAATCCTTTATTATTATACGCTTCATGGCCCAGGACATCATGGTCTAAGGACGCAATCCTAACCGTCCGAAGACAACATTCATGGTCCGACGGGAATTTGCATCATGTTTAAATTTACGCACCATATATGCTCATATTGCTCATTTGTAGGTAAATCGACGAGAAACGACCATATCGGCAGGAGCGATCCCGTTCCAGTCCCTGCAACGTTATTATACCTTAACCATTCACCTCGTCTTGAATATTGCGTCCGTTCTTAGAAAGTCTCCGTCGGCATATTCCGCCGGCGGATCCTGAACTACATATGGCCTGATTCCTATAAGATCAGGGATATGTAGGCATCTCAGAAGCCAGGGCATGACCTAATTTTCTTCAAACCGTTTCTCTCAGTCAAAATTGGCCATCGTATCTTTACCCGACAACTCTTTCATCCTTCTCGGGTAAAGAGGGATAACTGTTGATACCTAATTTTTTCTTACATATTTTAAGATGCAAAATACTTTCAAAATAGCATATGCATGCATATATATGTATGTCCAAATGTTTTACTATTTTTTCTTAATTTTTAGAAGTTTTTAAAATTAATTTATTGCCCTATATTATTCAGAAAAGCACAATAATTACTCCCAAAATTATCATTTTGGTGATTTATTTGTTGGACCCTCATATTTATACTAAAATGTAGATAACATAATTTTTTCATATTTTTACAAATTTATTTTGTATTTTAAAAGCTAAATTGCATATAATTGCAATATTAGCCTCTTTTAAGGTTTAATTATGTTTATACTTATAAAATTAACTCCAGTATTTTTTAATTTTATAATTACATATTATTAATCATTTTAGTATCTTTAATTTATTTTTAGAAATTATTCTACTATTTTTTGTAAAACAAATAAAGGAAAAATGGCTATTTAAATGTTAGCCCAGTTTATTTCAATTTTAGCCTTATTTGAGACTGATTTTGTACCCCATTTTTAAAACCCAATCACCCAGCCCAAATCTTAGGCCTACCCGACCCACGACCCTTTCTAAACAACCCGCCCGGATTCCCATTCAATCTAGGTCGTTGATCAAAATTATCAACGGCCACCATTAAACCTTTCCATTTTTAATTCCTAATTACCCCCAAACCCTAGTCATTTCTCATCTACAGCCGCCTTCAAACCCCCTTCTCCCTCAATTCTCTCTCAATCTCCTCTCAAACCCTAGCCGCCACCCTCAAGTACCACCTGAAAATCTCACAAATCCATGGTTTCCAAAGCCATTGAAGGCCTGTATCTAACTCCTATGATTCCTACATGCTCGATTATCATAGTTTCAAGGCCAGACTTGAAGAAGCTTGGCCTATACTTTGGTCATTTTCGGTCATCTCCAACTTTGCCCCGGCCAGCCATGGCTATTCAAACCCGATTCTTGACTTCTTCTGCTTAGACCGATATTTTTCCAAGCCTTTCTCACCATCTGAGTTTCTTCTGAAACCCTAACCTTTGAGGTTCTTCTGATTCTTTTAGATCTGTTTTAGATATGTGTTTACTCTAAACTTATGAACGTTTTTAATGTTTCTTTCAAAACTTTACCTTCAGAACCTTTCTCTTTTACTATTTAGGGTTTTGTTAAGTTATTTCAAAGCTTTCTCTAATTTTTAACGTGTGTCTTTATGTTTTTCTTCTGCTGGAATGTGCATATTAAAGGCCTTAGTTCCTTTTTGAGATTTTCTAAATTTATTCTGTCTGATTTACTTGTCTTTCATCTCTATACTCGATTGATGGTGAAAACCTTAAAATTTGGGGTTCATTCGAGTCCTGAGATTACTTGCTACGTGATTTACTTGTTCGTCATGCTTTGAATTTGATTTGTTTCAAAACCCTAATTTGCTTTAGACCTATTCGAGTTGCTTCATCTATGCTCGACTGAATTTCGAAATCTTTTGTTTCTTTATGTGATTTTGACTTCCTACTAAACTTTTCTATAAGGTCTTTTCACTTGACCCCTTTGCATGCTATTTGATACTCCCTCCTTTTCTCTAGTACTAACTTACTGAGATCAACTTATGGGACTACCGTGTTCACTAGCTACTGACTCTGTGCTTGCTATTGTATGATGTTTCTCTTTGGCATGAGTTCAGCCTCGCATGCTTAATGTTTATGCACTCTTTTATATGCTAAATTTCCCTCTAAAATGACCTTCAATTTTGGACTGATTTCACACCTCCTTGTGTAATTCTGATTGCACTTGTGTAATTGATTCTTTCCTTGTTTTATTGATTCCCTGTTTCTTGGATTGATTAGAAAACTTCCCTTTAGACTTTCGATTTTCTTATCTTTAACTTGGTTTATTCATGGGAACCCATGTTACTCTCCTTAAGTCAGTGGTTTTGAAGTCCTTGACTCCTTGATTTGCTATGTACTGGTTTTCGATTATCCCCACATTCTGCAACTTTACTTTGTTTTCTTACCTTATTTGGCTAACCGAGTATTTCAAAGATTCTTCCCTTAATTAAACCTAATATGCACTTACCCCTAATTATATATTCTATACATGGTGTTCTACTTGATTTCTTTCCTTAAATGCCTTATGCCCATTACCTTTTAATTGTAACTCCTTAATTAAAGGAAGTCTTATACTGATTTGATTTTAATTGACACATAGTTCCATAATTACTGTTGAACTATGATTTTTGCCTTATTTTCCACCTGTTTTCAAACTATAAATACCATGATCTTTCATTAACACAAGGACACACGAACACTCTTAATATCAGAACTCACAAAATAGTTCTCTCTTGCTACTTGTACTGTGGCCTGTCTTCAAAGTTCGGCTACCTGCTTTTACTACATTTTGCTTCTTTGAACTGGTATGCCATGATTAAGATTTCAGCATCACAACAATATGTTTACTTAATACTTTTGTTTACTTGTCTACCTACTGCTTATGTTTGATTCAGTACTTTATTCTAAGCATGTTGTGATTCCCTTCTGCCTGTTCTGAATCTATTGTGCATCTTAAACCCCTACCCCGATGTGTTTGATACTAATGGTTTGTCTGAGGCATGACAATATTAAGTATTGTTGTCTATGACCCAAACTTGATTCCCCTTGGATCATAACCTCTATGTTACCATTATATGTTGTGTATTCTGGTTGATTTTGTAAGCATAACAACACTTCCTATTACTGTGCATGCCCAAAATTAACTAATGCCTAAGTACATAGGCTCTTTGCAGTTCCCAATCTCTGAATCCTTTTGTGTGAAATCCTTCACTCTGTAATTATTTCCCAGCACCAGTTTCTCTCTTCTTTACTTCCTTAGGTCTTAAAGCTCTGTTTCTCCACTTGCACTCTCTCTTAGACATAAGTTCTGCACCCCTCTTGTGAGCCTTGCCTTAGGACCCATTGAGCTCACTCTGAACTTGGACACTTGAGAACTGGCATTTCCACACTGCATGTGTCCCTATTCTGGTGATACAATTTGGGTGTGAGCACTGCCCGGAGTCCCATTGAGGCTCTTAGGGAACTCTGACACACTCAAATTGGAGAAAGGCTTTGGATTAATGTACTTTGAGTTGGTTTATCTCATAACTCAGAGAGGAAGTCAAGAACCAGGCTTCTTCTGATTGTACTTTTCTTTGTACTTTTCTGATGTAATTTATTATTCTGGTTTGTAATAAGTTGTAATAAACATTTGGGGCTGGCTAGTGAAAAGGGTGGGGAACTATGCATACAAGGGTAGAGATCATGCCTATAAGGTGTTCTTAATTTCTGCATATTCAAACTTCACCTAGAAATCATGCCTATAGGGTTTTTTTAATTCCTGCATATTCAAACTTCACCTAGAAGCCATGTCTATAGGAATATTTTAATTCTATATAATTCAAAATGCATTTACATACCATGTCTATAAGGTTTAATACAAGTTTCTGCATTTAGATACCATGTCTATAAGGTTTAACACAAGATTTTACATTTAGATACCATGTCTATAAGGTTTAACACAAGATTCTGCATTTACATGTCATGTCTACAAGGTTTCTGCAATTAGATACCACGTCTGAAAATCAGTAATGCATAGAAATCATACCTATGGGGATCCTCGAACAATTCTGATTCATTTTCATTCACAGTCAATGTTAGATATAAGATTCGTAATAAAAGAGGCTATAACTAGCAGAACCTGTAACCATTTTTAATTCTTGTGCATTCTGCATCTCTTTTGATAATCTAGGTTCCTCACTTAGAAATTTTAACATGTATGCATATAGGAGTTTAAGCAATTCATTTCGAGATTTTACTATCTTATCACCTTCTAAAATTAGTAGATATCATGGCTATAAGATTCCGTCTAAACACTTAGGTAAGCCTTAGGATAATGATTGTAAAACTAAATCCGCTTCGTTAATTGCTACAACCAGCATGCAGGACTGATTCAGACTTCTTATCTGAGTTCTGTGATAAACTAAGTCGCCTCAACAATTAACATCCCTCGTCTTTGGTATTTTTAATCAGACCTAAACAATACGTGCAAGTCATGCTAATTATATGCTTTCTTTGTTTAAGGAGGTATATATGAGCCTTTGTTTGTTTCTATGTGTTCCCCAAAATATGCAATATGTGTTTTTTGTATGTCGCCTCAGAGTTTTTACCTTTAAAACTCCAGATAAGCCTAATATCCTTCCCCTTTTAGGATTAGTAGTCCTAAGTATCTCCGGGACTGATAGGAGTGGGACGGGTAATAACATGCAATAAGTAATCGATACCAATCAGTGCTTTAAATACTTAACGGGGTGAGATGAGTAGATATGGATATGATGACCAAGCTATAATGTCACGTGTATCCCCTCGTTGAGGAGTGCTTACCGGACATTGTGTGGGGTGATCCATAATATTAATAAACCTAGGACCCCCTCCCTTTATTCTTTATTTCTTTTCTTTAGCATTTTAACTCTTTATTTAAAAATTAGCCTTTCTAATGGTCCTTTTAAACTTTGTATACTTTCAAACCTTTATGTGTTGAAATCCCCTCTTATTTGAGCCTTATCTGCCTATATGCTAATTTCACCTCCATTCACAATAACTGTCTGGCCGGGAACCACACTAGTGGATTCTGATGGGTGCCTAACAACTTCCCCTTAGAATAATTTCAAGCCCTTACCCTATCTCTGGTTATTCAAATCAAACTCTTTTGGTGTCCTAATGCACCCTAATCATTAGGTGACAACTCTTTAATTGCAAACCCAGTTTCCAAAAGGAATGAGTTGTCCCTCCAAATATCATAAACCCGATTTCGCGAGAAAAAGGGGGCATGACATGAGTGATATGACATGGTTTGGGGAGATTGCTAATTTCTTTATGACTTGCATCATCTCCTGTGATATCTCTTCTAACCAAAGGAAGAAGCTCAAACGGGATAGTATGGACTTCTATTGGGATGAGCCATACATGTTCAAGATTTGCACCGACTGAGTGATCCGGAGGTGTGTACCTGAGGAGGAGCAATCTAGCATTCTAGAGGCTTGTCATTTCCCCCCCCCCCCCTATGGTGGCCATCATAGAGGGTCGAGGATAACTTCAAATGTTCTAAGTTGTGGATTTTATTGGCCAACTTTGTACAAATATGCAAGTGATTTAGCGAAAAGGTGTGACCGATATGAAAGAGCGGGCGGTATTTCAAAAGATGAGATGCCTCTAAAAACCATTCTAGAAGTGGATATATTTGATGTATGGGGTATTAATTTCATGGGCCAATTTGTAAGCTCTTGCGAAAACACCTACATTCTTGTAGAAGTTGATTATGTCTCAAAATGGGTCGATGTTGTGCCTTTTCCCAACAATGAAGCTAGGAGTGTGGTTGTATTTCTAAAGAAGAGCATTTTCATAAGGTTTGGCACTCCTCGCGCAATTATAAGTGATGGAGGATTGCATTTTTGCAATAGAGCTTTTGACACCTTGCTTGCCAAATATGGTGTCAACCACAAAGTGTCTACTCTTTATCATTCCCAAGCAAGTGGCCAGGTTGAAGTATCCAACAGGGAAATCAAGAATATTCTGTCTAAAACAGTCGATGCTAGGACCAATTGGTCTAAGAAGCTGGACGATGCTCTATGGGCGTATAGCACTGCTTACAAAACTCTGATTGGTATGTCTCCATATCGGTTGGTGTTCAGGAAAGCTTGCCATTTACCGGTTGAGTTAAAGCATAAGGCCATGTGGGCCTTGAGAAAGTTGAACCTTGATTGGGATGTGGCTGCTAATCTTCGGGTGGAGCAACTCAATGAACTTGATGAATTACATTTCCATGCCTACTCCAATTCGTCCTTGTACAAGGACAAAATGAAGTACCTTCATGACAAATATGCTCGTGGAAAGGAGTTTAGAGTAGGTGATTTGGTGCTGTTGTTCAACTCTCGGTTATAGTTATTTCCGGGAAAGCTAAAGTCAAAGTGGAGCGGACCATTTTAAGTAGTGTGTGTGATCCCGTTTGGTGCCCTTGATTTAAAGAACAAAAGTGGGAAAGTTTTTAGAGTGAATGGGCATAGTCAAGCATTATCTTGGAAAAATTGATGACAACCACGTGGTGGAACTCCTTCATTTCAAATGATGTGATGGTAACTTGTGTCGTGCCGCAGTGTTAAATCAGGCGCTTCTTGGGAGGCAACCCATGTATTTTTCTTCTTGTCTTTATTTGATCTTCATTGTAGTGTAGGATTGATTTTTGGGCTAACTAGTTGTGAGATGTCACAGGATTGTGTTGATGCAGTGCATGACATAGTGGAAATAAGTATTCAGGTCTCTGAAGTTGCCAGTGCAGCCGCACAACATTTTGTACGGACCGCACTGGTGAAAGGTAAAGTGTGACCTCTCATAAGTTTGCCACTGCGGCCGCACTACATTTTGTGCGGTCCACGGTGGACCACTGCGGTCGTAGTCTATTTTGTATGGACCGCAGTGTGTTGCCTTCTCAGACTTGGAAATTGATGTGCAGTGCGGACCGCTGTCCATTTTGTGCGGTTCACATTGGGGTAGGTAAGCTGGGCCCCAGGACTTTTTCTATAAATAGTACCTGAGGCCCAACGTTTACACTTTTCGAACCCTTGAATCTCAGACCTCTAAAGCACTGTTCATCACTTCCCTTTGCTCATAATTAATTGTTTGGAACTAATTGCATTTATTTTATCTCACATATGTTACCATTCCAGTCCTTTTAATTGTTTTTTTAATAATTTCTTTTAATTTTTGTTTTTTTTCCTTTCTCTTCTTCCCGTATTTTCTTAAATAGATTAGGTTATGGTAGTTAATATTTTGATTAAAATAGACATAGGTAGTTAAAATCAATGGGTAAACATGTAGGGACACTACTTAGGTGGAAAATTGGATCCAAAATCAAAATGTATGAAACCCTAAGTTAGTACCACAACTAGGCACTCAGTGCGGACCGCGGTTGTTTTTGTGCGGTCCGCGGTACCCCTGTACGGTCCGTAGTACCATTTTATGCAGACCGCATTGATAAAAGACTTGAATGCTGAACCTGAGAGACTACAATCGTTGTACATTTTGTGCGGACCACAGGTGGCCCAGCGCGGTCACACAACATTTTGTGCGGTCCGCACTGCCCAGATACAGAGAGTGGGTAGTCTGAACCCCACCTCGGTGCGGACCGCATGGCCATTTTGTGCGGTCTATATTGACCCTGTGCGGTCCGTACTAGATGGCTTCTAAAAAATAGTCTAAAATATTTCTTGTCTCTTCCGTAACTCTTTCTGCAATACTGCTTTTAACTGCTTCTATTGTTACTAGCAAGTGTATTGAATTATATTTGCAGACAATGGTGAAACAACTAGGTAAAGACACTAAACAACCGTGCAAAGGAGAATCCTTCCGGGGAGGGAAGCAGAAAATGATAAAACTAACTCATCAAGCCCGGCAAAGTATTAAAAGGACAAGAAAGTTGATAAAAGTTGCTGATAGAGCTGCTTCCCAGTCCTCGGGGAATGAGTATGAGCCCTCCCGGGAGATTTCTTCTGACTCCGTGCTAGAGTATATGGAAGCATGGCCGGAGAGGTTCAGGCTAACAAACACTCCTCCACCTCCCACCGCTGCCCAAGCGTCAGTGAATGTATCTTCTGGGTCGTCTGAAGGCTCAGCTGAATGTAGCGGGGAATACTCCACCTCTCATGCAGCTTCATTATCTGGAGAGGGTGAAGTAGGAGGCAATGAGGAAGTAGAAGGAGAAGAAGAAGTAGGAGAAGGAGGTGAACCACAGGTGGGGGTATTGCTAGAACTAGGAATCCGGAGGTGTGGCAAGACCGGTTCGTCAGTGAAGTAGCATACACTAAATTCTGGGAATAGTGGCCGACGAGGAAGTTGATCCCGGAGAGGAGTTTCATACATAGAGACTTTCTACCTCACAACCCCAATGTGAGGAGGCAGTTTAGGGAGAAAGTTGGCTGGGCTCACTTTTTGTCTGACTGCATAGATGCCAACGAGCACTTGATCAAGGAATTCTACGCCAACATTGACCACATCAAAAAGGATACAAAGGTGACCAAGGTACGAAACTTGAAGGTGTTGTTTGATGGGAAGACAATCATCGACTATCTTGGATTTGATGAGGAGGATGAGACATTGTATATGGCTAAGATGGAAATGGATGAGGAGGTCCGAACATAGTTGTCACGGTACCTAGCAATCCCAGGCACCACCCTCGACTGGTTGGCTGCGGGCGTCATGATATTGAGGCGTAATTTGAACTTTGAGGCAAGGGGGTTGGAGACATTTGTATGTAGCAAATTGGACCTCACGACTCATAAAAACTCCATACCTCTTCACCGGGAAGTGTTGGTGGCTTCGATTATGATGGGGTACCCAATCAATGTGGGGAATGTGATGTCGAGAATAATTACAATTGTAGGTGCTGAGCATGACAGAAACTACCCGTTCCCCAATTTTCTCACTATGTACTTCTGGGATCTGAAAGTGAAAAAGAGGCCCTTCGACATCAAGGTCAAAGCGAAGGCCCCATTTTCTTGGTACAATACAGAGGGATGATAACCCCAAAAGCAAGAACTTCAAGAGTACGGTTACTGCTCCAACTGGCCAGTCTGAAGAGCCAGTTGTGGTAGTGACCCTTGCTGAGCCTGCCTCTACTTCCACATTTATTCCTCCTAGTCTATCCACCTCAGCGGATCCGGAGATTCTATCTTCCCGTGCATATCTAATAACTGCCCACCGATTGAGCCAGGCTCTTCTTAGTATAAACAACTAGATGCAGACTGCATTATCTAAGTTGTCCACTGTTACTACCATGATAGAGGCTCAATCGGCACCTCCACCCCAGAGATTCCCCAATCGGCAAAGGATGCTCTCAAAGAGATTTTAGACAACCAGAAGAAAATCCTCGACACTCAGAAGGTGCTTACTGATGCAGTTGCTTCACGTAGCAAGGCTTTCAAGGAGCTTGCTAGGGAGTACAAGAAGCTAAGGAAAACACGGGCCTCCAAGGAGTCCGTGAAGGAGCTGAGAGTTGATGTTGATAGAGTGCAGGCAGATCAATTGCCTTTAGATTTTTTGCTCCAGTACCTAGTACCAACAGTTGATCCCCATCCGAAGCAGTCACAGAGGCCTCCCAAGAGGAAGAGGATGATTCCCAGAGCAGATTATGCAGTCATCCAGTTAGCTGACCCACCAGAGGCTTCATCCAGTCAACCACAGGATGCACTTCAGGAGCTTGTCCAGGTCCAGGCCCAAGTCCTAGCAGCATAGCAGCAGACCATCGGGAACCATTCTGAGGTTCCCGAGCACAGTGAGGACCCTAGGACAACTTAGGAGCCCATGCAGACAGACAGGCCATAGGGAGTCCCTATATCCTTTTTCCTTTCTCTTTTGATGCTTATTTTGTTTAGTTGGCATTGGGGACAATGCCAGCTTTTATTTGAGGGGGTAGGCCCTACATTTGGATTCATTCGGATGACTTTATATATTTGATACTTTTTATGCTTTCTTTGTTTTTCATCTTTGGTTTGTATATATTTTTAACATTTCGCTTCATTTCTCGCACTTTTATTTTACTTTGGGTCTGTATATAAAGTTATGTTACATTGTTGATATTCATCCCATCTATTCTATATTTGAAAATCCCCTTTTGTATATATTCATTTTACTTTCCGCAATTTTTTTGTTCTTAGCTTCTTATTTGTTATTCGTAGCTTCTTGGGTTTAAAGTTTGCAATAAACCTTTGGTTTTCTTAATTCCATGGTTCTTTTCAATGGTAGAGTGTTGTGTGAACCGAGTGACTCTTCCCAATGATGGATGGCGTGATAACCTTCTTAAGGATTTGAGTCCGTTTTTCTTTCTGTTTTTAGTAGTTAATAGTTAAGGGTGCCTCAAGCGAAGCTTCACTTGGGCCTAGCACATTTGCCTTTGATCCTATGGTCAAAGTCAATTTGTTATGTTTAGGATGGTGAAAGTCGTGACCTTGAGACTCTTGTGTTGACCGATAATCATCAAGTGGTTTTTTGGGACCATTGTGTGCTCAAATGTTATGTAAGGTCATTGTGGGCCCCCAACTCTGTGTCTTTAGCAATCTCATAGCTTGTGTGGTGAGTAATCGCATTGTAAGTCTAAGTCCCGAGCCATTGGTCTAGAACTTGCCCTGAATGTCTGTTGAGGCAAAATCCTAAGTGAATTTTGACTTGAGACATGATTATAGGCTATCCTTGGTCCAAATAATAGTTAAACACGTCCATAACCTACCAATGATAAGATCCCTAGTCAACCCTTTTGAGCCTTAGACCTTTTTCTTTCAAGAACCATGATACAAGCCTATACCTGTACTAAAAGATACCCTCTCTTGACTCCCGATCTTTCCTTTAGCACATGAAAAAAGTATAATTTTGGGGGGAGAGACGAGGATTGAAACAAAGTGGTAAAAAGACACAAAAATAAAGAAAAGGAAAGGCAAAGAAAAACAAAGAAAAGCAAAAAGACAAAAATAATGTTCAATGTGAAAAAGAATAAAAAGGGATTCAAGAAAAGCAAAAAATGAAAGGTGTGGAAAGTTGAAAGAGGAGAAAATGTTTGAAATGCATATGAAAGAGTGACAGTGTGTCTCTCTAACCCCTTAGAAAGAAGTGAAATTACTCAAAGAGTCAAGTGAATGTATGCCAAATAAATCAAAAGAAGTGCTTAACGGAAGATGGAACCTACTTAGACCAAAATATTTCCTACTATGAACCAAAAGCCTTCACAATGTCTCCACAAAATTCCTATATGATCTTTAGTTAAATGAAGCTTACATTAGTGGATACCACATAAGGGAAAAGCATATGGTACCTAGAGCCGGACTTCTGACTTTTCCTTGAGAGAGATGAGTGAACTTCCATTGACCTCGTTCTGAGTGCCTCTATTCTAAAGGTGAGGTTTGCTTAGGGAGAGTTGAAGATGTGTGAGTTTGGGTTCCACAATGACCGAAGTAATAGAAAAGAGTTCTTTTATGTATTTAGTCAACTCTTGATGCTCTTGTGTCACACTTAATCCATGGTGTTTCAAAGAGTAAAAGTTGTTAATGATTCATGCGTATTAAGGGCAATTGTTAGTCCCAATTGAGGCTAGTTGAGGTTACTTTAGGTCAGCTGAATTTTCTTGAATTTTCCCTTAAGGGTGGGTCTTATTTTATTTGCTTGAGGACAAAAAAAGCTTATGTTTGGGGGAGTTGATAACTACTGATTTTGATACATTTTATACTCCTTCTTGCTTATATTTTGATTGAAAATTCATACAAAATAGTCCTAAAAGGCTCATAAGTCGTGCTTGATTGTAGGTTCGATCAATAAAGTGACAAGATGTTAAAGATCAGCTCAAAAAGAGTGAAACTTGCACAAGTACCAAGACAAGACAAAGCTCAGGCAGAACAGTCCCAATGCGGCCGCACACCATTTTGTGATGTCCGCACAAGGAGATTCAGAGATGGTGATTTTCAGGCAAAGAGGCAGTGCGGCCGCACTACTATTTTGTGCGGTCCGCACTGAGATCAATGCGGCGGCAGTCCATTATCTGCGGTCCGCAGTGAGAAGAATCAGAGAGCTACAAATTCCAAGTGGCAAGCCAATGCGGTCCACGGTCCATTTAATGTGGACCGCACTAGAAGCCTCTGCGGCCGCAGTCCATTCTTTGCGGTCCGCAATGCCCGAGTTTAGAGAGTTAGATCTTCAAGTTCACAGCCCTAGCGTGGCCGCACACCATTTTTTGCGGTCCACACTAACCCCGCAGGGGTATTTTGGTCCAGAATTATCAGCTTAGTATAAATAACTTCTTTTCCATTTTTAGGTCAAGCAGATAGATTTAGCTGGGAGTTGCGCCCGTGACTTCGGTTTTCTTAGCTATTTTGGGCAATTTTATCTTCATTTGAACATTGAATCTTCTAGTTTATCTTAGAAATTAATTAATATGAGATATTTTTCAATTTTTTCTTTATTTCTTTCTCTAATTATGAGTAGCTAGACCCATCTGCTAGGGTAGTGGCTCAACCCTAGTGTGGGTAATTGATGGGTCTTGTATTTTAGGGCTAAATTGACTATGGGTGTTTGTTATTTGGGCCAATTTCATGGTTAATTGCTGAATTAGTGGTTGCAAACACTAGTTTGTGTTGAGTTGACTTAAGCTCTTCTTGAGAAAGAGAGCCTAAGTCTCCGAAATTAGGGCGTACTCATGAGATTAATATCCCCAATTAAACCTCGATAGAGTAATACCCGACTTGAACCCTAGTTGCTTGTGCAAATTTGCATACCCAATTGGTTTTGAGAAAGTCAATTCGAGCAAAATCACTCAAACCACCGAGAGGTGTAGAGTGGGTAAAGTCGTGCAATAATTATATCATACTCCCCAAATATGTCAAACGTGCCTTAGATTCAAGTACCCGTCAATTGACCACCTAGGCGGAAGTCACTACCCTAGTGCCTTTTAAACTATTTGAACAACCCGTAGCATTATAACTCTTAGCTTAATCTAATTACATTTACCATTTGTAGTTTCATAAATAGTAGAAGTAAAACAAAAACCCCAAAAATGTTTAGAAGCGTAATTTGGAACACATACACAACTCTACACTAGATAGATACTCGATTCCAAATTCTATCTCTCTGTGGATATCGATCCCGACCCTAAATCTGGTAAAAGCTGCTCTGACCCTCTCTCGCTACTTAATTAGTAGTGCAGATTAGACCGCAATCAAACTTCTCAACGGATTCTCTATCATCTCTTTTTTTTGCTTCGTTTAATTGTTCTATGTTTTAGTGTTATAGGATAATAAGATGGTTAGAAATCTTTTATTTTTTCAACCTAATCGCTCTTTTGACTTCGGAAAAAACTTTCTTTATCAATATACTATTTCTTATACACACATCTCCATAATAGAAAATGGTAATAGTTAGGATTCATTAAAAAAATCGAGAATCCACTCATGGGACAAGAAACCCTTCCCGCATCAGGCACTAATAAATTTTTAGTGTCTAATTAGATTGGTAATCATTCAAATTAAGAACAAAAGCTCGTTGCTTTTTCTTTCCCTATAATTTAATTGAAGCCACAACCTTATCCATTTATTCATTCGACCCAACTTTATTTTGTTCTGTTCCAAGTATTCTAACACAATTTTATACCCATCTAGAAACAATGATATATTCTCAGAACTTTCCGTTGATATGACATGCTATTTTTACCATTCATTCCCTTTCAGGATCAGACGTGGTCTTCCAAACTTTACCGAGAGTATGGACGAATGCCTCACTTTATCCATATGTGTAAAAGTGACTAGCCGCACTTAAAAGCGAGTACTCTACAGTTGAGTTAGCAACCCGAAGAAAATATCAAAGAAAAAGAAATAAAGAGATTAGACAAGACAACCAAAAACCATTGAAGGAAGAAATCTAAAAAAATACATTCACATTTTCGAAATAATTTAAAATATAAAATAAAACTAAATAGATCCACTTGATTTATCATAATGAATTATATTTGTTCGATACACTGTTGTCAATATAAATATTGAATATTAAAAAAAAAACAAAAAAAATTCAATTGACAACAATAAAAAAAAATTTTAAAAAAGGACTTGTGTTGGATTGGCACTACAAATTTAATCCAAATAAAATAGATACACAAAATTATAGATGGGAGAATAAATTAAGTGGAAAATAAAACTACAATTTACTTAAATTTATTTAATCCATAATGGATTCAATCAAGTTAAGTGAGATAAGCAAACTTGATTTCTTTTTTAGTTTTAGTAGAGTTCTAATGAAAAACTAAAACCACCCAATTGAAGGAAATACCCGAATTTTCTATTTCGAAGATCAATAAAATAAGAGGTTTTGTCGTTATAGAACACGGAATTCAATGGAAGCAATGATAAAAAAAATACAAATAGAGAAGAAAAGGAGGAAATACAAAAAAATAGATATTATACATTGCTATAGGGAGGCCAATCAAGTTGCAGATTCCCTTGCTAAACTTGCTGCTATATCAATAGAGGAATCCTATTACTTCTCCTTCCAACATCTTCCAAAAGATATCAAAGGACCATATCAATTAGACAACTACCAAATTCCTAGCATCAAAACTAAGTATGATAAGGCAAAAAAAAAATTTGTTAGTTAGGATCTTTATTTTAGACTAGGTAAGAAATGCACAAAATCCCCCTTCCCAGTTTTCTGAAGGATAACTTTTTATCCTTGTGTCGTATTTTATAGGTTAAGGATATATCACCCTCTTGTATTCCTTGCTTTATTGAAATACAACTCCTTAGTCATCCTGGGAAATTTTATATTAAAAAATGGAGGACAAAATTATAATATAATAACACAGGATCAATTATGGAGCTTTCCTCTAATAACTACCGCACAAAGTAGCTTTTAAATAAATTTGAGTTATATAATTAGATTTAAAAATACCCTTGATGGCCAATTTGAATAGGTGATAAAGTCGCCATTATTACGATCATAAACTTTCATTTTTACTCTCAAGCAATACTAAAGGTGAAAAGTTCCCTAAGACTGTTGGGGGCATGATCATAAATAGAATCACCTTTGATGAAAGGGAAAGAACAAGAGCAAAAGAAAAGGTGCATCTTTAAGGATTTACAACACTTATTCTTTCAATTTTCATACTGATCCATCAAGATAAATTTCGACTTGGACTTCAGACAAAGTCGATCGGATATGGAATTTGAAGTTTATGATGTTAAATTTAGAATTTTAATAATGATCAATAACCCTAAAAAAGCCTTGACTAATATTATATTATTGTATGCAGATTCTGGTGAGCAACAACATTGCTAAAAGGAATGAAGATCCACTCAACGACTATTTATCTTGAACCATTGCCTTACATGGTAAATAAATCAAACAGCCTAAGAAGAAGGGAATCAATCAACAACTGATCAAGATTTTCAAGTGCGCAAAAACGGAACAAATCACGAACATACCAATCAGTGTTAACCAAGATCCTCAAAAATACAAGAATGGAGAAAATCACGGACATCAATCAAACTTGCAAGATTAAGCAGAAGCTCAAGCCAACAAAGCCAAGAAGGAATAACGAAAGCAATCCGCCAAGATTGAATCAATCAACCAAGATTATCTCCAGTCAAGGAAGCAATTCATAAGGAAAGAGAGACGAATCTAGCTACCATTTCAAGCTAGATTCATGAGGCAACCCTTGGGTATTTCTCTTAGAAGTACATGCCTCACAAGGAAACGATTCCTAAAATTGCTCAGTATAATCCCAGAAGTCAAGGAAGCAGAAGATTCACGAAGCTATAAAGGAAGAAGCAGAAGGACATTGAACTTCATGCAACTACAAAAACTGTTGTCTAAGCCATTCTAGTTCTTAGTACAAACACTGTATTCTTGAGTCTACAAGTGTCACAAAAGATAGGAAGAGTTAGAACACAGAAGAGAATTGTGTTACAAAGATCACTGTTGCTGAACATCACTGATGGTGAATGTACTAAAACCATCACTTTTGTAATCCTTTATCAAAGATCTAAGAGAACCCTTGTGACCTAAGGGAACCGGACGTAGGTACCACACCAGTACTGAAATAGCATAAAATTGCTATGCCTTCTTTACTTTTCTGTTAGTCTATTTCATTCTTACTGAAATTGTTCACTGTGCAAAACCTCGTCGACTAAACTCACACTTAGTCAACTAGAATTTTAATTGGTTACAATCCAGCCCCCTTTTGTACTTTCAATTGGTATCAGAGCCAGGATCACAAACTTTGCTTAACAGCTAGTGAGAAAAAGATCATGGGATCAAACACAATCATTGGTGCACTACTTAAAGAAGGAATATCTCAGGTTCGACCTCCATATTTCAATGGACAACACTTTTCACACTAGAAGGTTCGTATGGAAACATACACTATGTCATATGACATCAAAGTTTGGTGTGTAATCTAATAGGGTAATCTTCCAATTCTGCCAAAGAAAGATGAGAATGGTCAAGTCATAGTATCCACTGATCCACTTGACTTAGATGATTACACTGATGAACAAGCTGTTGTCATAACTGTGAATGCCAAAGCACAAAATCTACTATATAATGCTATCAGTGGAGAAAAGTATGAAAAGATTTCAAGCTGTGAAACTTCTAAGAAAATGTGGGATAAATTGGATGTCACATATCAAGAAACCAACAAAGTGAAAGAAACAAGGATCAATCTTCTAGTTCGTGACTATGAGCTATTCCAAATGAATGACAGAGAATCAGTAGAGGAAATGTTCTCCAGGTTCAGTAAAATCCTTGGAGATCTAAAATCTTTTGGTAGACCAATAAAGAGCAGAGAATAGGTCAGAAAAATTCTTAGAAGTCTACCCACAATTTGGCAGCCCAAGGTTATTACTCTGCAATGTCAGAACCTTGACAAAATGTCCTATGATAAACTTAGAGGTGATCTAATTGCCTTTGAGAAAACTCACTTGTACAGAAAAATTCAATAAGAAAAGAAGAAAATAGTTGCTTTTAAAGCAACTGTGACTGAACCAGAAAATAAAGAGGAAGAGGAAGTAGACGAACAAGATGAAAACATAGCCACACTCTCCCAAGTTGTGACAAGCATGATGAGGAAAAATAGAAATAGTAGGAGAGGTACATCAAACTTCAGAAAAAGAAGGGAAAATAATAAAAATGATAAAAATGATGTGAGATGCTATGAATGTGGAAAATATGGATACATTCAAGCTGATTTTCATGAACTGAAGAAGAAACTCAATAGGAATTAACCTTCAAAAGAAGAAGTCTTTTGGAGCCTGGAGTGTTGAAGAAGAATCTGACCATGAAAAAATTTTAAATATGTGTTTCATGGCCATAAAAAAAGATAGCAATGAGGACTCAGGTGAACTTGGGCTCATGGAAGACGAAGGAGCAGATGAGGAAGAAGACTTAAGTGAACTTGGCCTTATGGAAGACGAGGGAACTAGTGAGGTACTTCTTCCTACGTGTCCCAACTGTTATGAACTCTAAGAATTTATTGATATTGCTCTTGTAGATATTTAAAGAGTTCTAAATGAACTCGGAAAGATCCAAAAAAGAAAACAAAGACTGAGTCTTGAAGCTGTACATTTGTGAAATTGAGCGTGACATGCTTCAAGATGAAGTTATTGAACTTCAACTTCAATTGAATGGATTATGAAAATCCACTAGTCATAGTTCTGTCAAATCAAATCAGACTGTTCCTCCAACATCTTTAATTAGAACTAGAACCTCTCATGCATGCTCATATTGTGGTAAAAATTGTTACAACACTAACTAATGCAGGAACAAAATCAGAGAAGAAAGGGGCTTTGAAAATCCCAATAATCTGTCGTGTTTTTGTTGTGGAAAACTTGGTCACACTTCTAACCATTGCAGGTTCAAGTATAATAGGAGATGGGTCCGATGACCTAAATCCTCTAGTCAAGCTAACACTCAGAAATCTAACCATTCAGGACCCAAGCAGGCTTGGGTGCCTAAAAACAAGTAATTTTGTTTTGCAGGGACACCACAAGAATAATCAAAAAGGAAAATTGTATCTTGACAGCGGGTGTTCCATACATATGACTAGTGGCTAACAACTATTCAAAATTGTCACCAAACTAGATGAAGGAACATTTACCTTTGGAGACAAATAAAAAGGAGGTGTAATTGGGTTGGAAAGGTTCCTCTCAGCTCAACATGTGATGTAGATGAAGTGTATCTAGTTGATGAACATGGTTACAATCTTCTCAGCATTAGTCAACTATGTGACTATGACTACATGGCTCATTTCAAAAACATGGTTGGTTTATTGAAGATGTATCGGGTAAATTCATCCTCTCTAGAAATAGGGACAGAAATGTTTATACTATTAGCAACTTAGATAGTGTTGGTAATCAAATTTGTCTAGCTTATATTCTTAATGACCCTTGGGTATAGCATAGAAAACTTGGTCATGCTAGCATGCACACTATTCATAAATTTTCTAAAAATGATCTTGTCATTGGTCTTCCAAAACTAGATTTTTCAAAAGATCAAATTTGTGATGCATGTCAACTAAGAAAACAAACCAAGTCCTCTTTTAAATTCAAAAATATTGTTTCCACTACAAAACCTCTTTAACTACTGCATATGGATCTTTTGGGGCCTACTAGAACTGCTAACATAGGTGGTAGAAAGTATGCTTTCGTTATAGTAGATGGTTTTTCTAGACTCACCTGGGTTATTTTTCTAAGTCACAAGGATGAGGCATTAAGTAACTTTGAAGTCTTTTGCAAGAAAGTGCAGCGTGAGAAAGGTTACTACATTTCCTTCATAAGAAGTGATCATGGAGGAGAATTTGAAAGCAAAGCATTTGAGAACTTCTGTAATGATCAAGGGATCACTCATAATTTCTCTTCCCCATCGCCATAACAAAATAGAGTGGTAGAACGTAAAAATAGAACTCTACAAGACATGGCAAGAACCACGACTGTGGAAAATTCTCTCGTACACCAATTCTGGGTAGAAGCAATAAGTACAGCATGACATATCATCAACAGATGCCTTACTCGACCAATACTCAAGAAAACTCCATATGAACTATGGAGAGGAAAAAGACCCAACATCAGTTATTTTCATCCTTTCGGCTATAAGTGCTTTATTCACAACAATGGAAAAGATAATCTTGGTAAGTTTGATCCCAAAAGCGATGAAGGTATTTTTCTTGGATACTCTTCTTCCAGTAGAGCATATAGAGTTTTTAATAAGTGTACTTTATCCATTGAAGAATTTATACATGTTTTTTGTAAATACTAACCCTCATTTGAAGAATGATCATCTTCTTGAAGATGAGAAAATTTTCACAGTGCCAAAGTCTATCAATATAGGTGAAATTTCCTCTAAAGAAATGACTAATCGGCAAGATCAGTTGACTATGAATCTTACAAAAAATTAGGAGTCCATTACAATCGATCCAACAAATTCTGCTGAAAAGAGCCAGGATTAGTTGTCCCAAATGAATGAAAAAGTGAACCTGGATATCCTCATAAGTATATCATTGGAGACCCTCAGGAAGGAATGAAAACTATAAGATCTCTAAAACAGACATCAAATATTGCTCTCATATCCCGATTTGAACCAAAAAAGGTGGACGAAGCACTTGGAGACAAAAGCTGGATAACTGCAATGAAGGAAGAGCTTGATCAATTTGAGAATAACAGGGTATGGGAACTCATTCCTAACCCACCAAATGCATCTATTGTTGGAACAAAATGGGTATTCAGAAATAAGTTGAATGAATCTTGATAAGTCGTGTGAAATAAATCCAGACTAGTTGCACAAGGTTACTCACAGCAAGAGGGAATTGATTATGAGGAGACTTTCGCCCCTAGTTTCCAGATTAGAATCTATTCATATTTTATTATCTTATGCTGCTCATAAGTGTTTCAGACTAACTCAGATGGATGTGAAAAGTGATTTCTTGAATGGATTCATCTCTGAGGAAGTTTTTGTTAAGCAACCTCCAGGATTTATAAATGAATCCTTTCCTAATCATGTCTATAAATTGTCCATAGCATTTTACGGCCTAAAGCAAGCCCCTAAAGCCTGGTATGAAAGGCTAAGTTCTTTTTTAGTTGAACAAGGGTTTAATAGAGGTAATATTAACACTATTCTTTTCATCAAATGATCATCTCTAGGTAACTTAAGTGTACAAATTTATGTAGATGATATTATTTTTGGCAGTACTAAAATTGTTTTGTAAAAGGATTTCTCAAACATCATGAAAGGAGAATTTGAAATAAGTACGATGGGAGAACTAACTTTCTTCCTTGGAATTCAAATTAAGAAAGTACAGAAAGGAATCTTCATTAGTCAAACAAAGTACATGAAAGAAATTATCAAAAAGTTTGGTATAATGCAAAGGCCACATGAACACCTTGTAATGACCAGACCCATCGTCTCAGGTATTTCCGCCTAGTTTTCCCCGTTTAATGCTTCTATATGTTTCATTACATGTGTTTGGTAAATTTGAAGTAATTTGGATAGAGTTTGGTTGGAAATGAGGCACTTAGTCTCTTTTAAGAAGACTTAAGTTGGAAAAGTCAACCGGATGTTGACTTATGAGTTAGAGGGCTCGGAATTGAATTATGATGGTTCAGGTAGC
>MU679767.1:0-46765 GCA_026770625.1 Nicotiana glauca | reverse complement strand
AGCATATTTGGTTTATATCACTATTATGGATTTCTAAATAAATGGTTTATGAGCTCTAAGCTCGGGTTGAGAGCACATTTGGTCGGGCTTGCCTAGCCGTTGGGTTGGGCGCCATCACGACCGGGTTTGGGGTCGTGACACACCTATGAGTCCATCGACTACTTTGGATGAAGACAAAACGGTAAGAGTGTTGATGAAACAGTGTATCGAGGTATGATTGGCTCATTACTATATCTTACAACTAGTCGACCAGATATTATGGTTAGCGTTTGCAAATGTGCTAGATATCAGTCAGCTCCTAAAGAATTTCAATTGACCGTTGTTAAACATATTATCAGATATTTGATAGGGACAGTCAACTATGGCTTATGGTATAAAAGATTGGAAAATTTTAATCTCAAAGGCTTTTGAGATGGAGATTTTGTAGGAGATAAACTTGATAGAAAAAGCACAAGTGGAACGTGCCAAATACATGGAAAATCCCTTATATCCTTGCACAGCAAGAAACAAAACTGTGTGGCTTTATCCACCTCAGAGGCGGAGTATTTGGCAATAGGCAAATGCTGCACACAAGTACTATGGATCATGCATCAACTGTTAGAGCATGATTTATATCTTAATTCTGTTCCTATTATGCATGACAATACCAATGTAATTTGTTTATCAAAAAACTCTATGCATCATTCTAGGGCTAAGCATATTGGGATCAAGCATCATTTTATTTGTGATCATGTTGCTAAAGGAGATATTGTGTTAGAATTTGTTAATATCGAAAATCAGTTAGTGGATATTTTTACAAAACCTTTGCTTGAAGAAAGATTTTGTTTCCTTCGGAATAAAATTGGTATATGTACAATTCTCTCATAACAATGTTTAATATTTTCTATAGTTACTTTTATTTATTTCGATATATCTTGTTATTTTCGCCAAAAAATCTTTTAGTACTTGTTTAATCTTCACACTCATTTATTGTGAACTGACGGCGTAGTTTTGAAGAAAGCAACTTTTCAGTTGCCTTTCATACGTCTCTCCGAGAATCAAGGCGTCCATTCTAGTTCTTTTAACTCCTCCTCCCTCGATTATATCTCACATTCTCTCAAAGAAACCAATATTCTTTCTCCCTATTTTCTTCCACTCATGGCCAAAGCAAAACCCTCTCCCTCCTCTTTCATACCCAAAAGAAGCCACCGATTCAAGAAAACCAAAGATGACCCTGTTGATATCGAATCCTCCGAAATCACAGATCACATACTCATTGAAGTAGATTCGAGCGGCTCTCAAGAAGAAATTATCATATCTCAAAAGAGGGCAGACGACCAATGGATTTCATCCCCAAATAATCCTCTTAGAAAAAGGAAAAAGCTGAAAGTATAGAGTTTGGTCCTGAAGACAAGATGATTTTCTACGGTCCTGAGGAGAAGGATAGTTTTTTCGCTTTCAAAGGAATGTCAATTGCTTTTGGTCGCACTGCAAGTTTAAAGTCTATGCAAAACTCTCACTGTGATGTTCTGTATATTTTTGAAACTCAGAAACTTGTCTATCTTTTTGCTACTATTGGAGATACTGTCTATGAAGAGCCTATGCGTATGTTCTATGAAAAGCTTTTTGTGAATTATAAAGACAATCTACAAACCATGGTCTTAGGAACTTGCATTATCCTTGATTTTTATTAGTTTGAAAAAATCTTTGCTACAAAGTTTGCTGGATAGAAGTATTTTGTGCAACATTCCTTGCCAGATAATTTTGAAGTATCTTTTGATGAGGCCAAAAGTGTTCTGTCTGAAAACCCCTTGATACAGGTCCTAAGAACATGAAATATGAATATTGTGTTCTAGCCCATATTATTACAACCACCTTGCTACCCCCTACTGGTTCTCTGAGTACTCTTTCTCTCAGATATGTATTTGTTCTGTATTGTTTGGTGAATGGTAAAGCTATTATATGGTTTGCCAAGGTACGTTAATAGATGCTTGAAAGTATCAGGGACGTTTCATCTTCTGCGAGGAGCCTTCCCTATGGTTTACTAGTCTCTTACATCCTGAAAGTTATGAATGTAGACCTATCTCTCTATGCTCCAAAGAATATCTCCAGCACCTATGACAAGAATGCCTTTTGCCATGATGGGGTATACCTTGGATTAAGAAGAACAAAGCACCAGAGGTCTTCCCTACTCAGAACAGTGGGGGAATCAAATCTGAAACCAACAAGTCCTCTTCTTCAGACTAGCTGATATTGATGCAACACAACATTGAAGGTATCAAGGAATTACTAACCTCTATGCAGTAGCAGGTGGACAAGATTATAGAACTAACCAAGGAAACATGGGTAGACATGGATATGCTTAGGATCACTCTTCAATACACAAAGAGACAAGGAATCAGGGCAATGCAGGATGTCATTGAGAAGCTGACCAAAGTCACCAAGGACATTGATGCCTCCTATGAAAGCTTCTGCACTAAAGCGATCAACACCCTGAAATATTTCTATGGAAGGAATTGAATGTTTGGGATGCTTAAGACAATATTTTTGCTTTTTGTTTTATGTGGTAGTTTAAGACTATTTCTTTCGGTTGTGTCAGGGATGAGCATCAGTCGACTATGCTCACTATAACTGCTTAGTTGTACAATTTTTTTGCATGCTTAGTAACTACTATTACTGTAAGTAGTTTCTCTTGCTCTTTTTGATTGATGTCAAAGAGGGAGAAGAAAGAAAAAGAGTGCATGTTGTGTAGGTTCAAAAGTGCAGATTCAAATCAACACCCAAGAACTAGCTTGAAGATAGGGGGAGCACACTTGAAAAGTAAAGGGAATTATCCATAAATTAGTCAAACTCTTTTTAGCTTATTTTCATCATAAAAAGGGGGAAGATTATTAAGTTTAGAATTTTAATAATGATCAATAACCTTAAAGAAGCCTTGACTAATGTTATATTATTGTATGCAGATTCTGGTGAGCAATAACATTGATAAATGGAATTAATATCTACTCAACGGCTATGTATCTTGAACCATTGCCTTACATGGTAAATAAATCAGTCAGCCTAAGAAGAAGGAGTCAACCAACAACTGATTAAGATTTTCAAGTATGCAAAAATGGAACAAATCACAGACATACCAATCAGTGTTAACCAAGATCCTCAAACGTGCAAGAATGGAGCAAATTACGAACAACAATCAAACTTGCAAGATTCAGCAAAATCTCGAGCCAAAAAATCCAAGAAGGAAACGAAAGCAATCCGCCAAGATTGAAGCAATCAGCCAAGATTATCTCCAGTCAAGGAAGCAATTCATAAGGAAAGAGATACGAATATAGCTATCATTCCAAACTAGATTCATGAGGCAACCCTTAGGTCTTTCTCTTAAAAGTACATGCCTCACAAGGAAATGATTCCTAAAATTTCTCAGTACAATCCCAGAAGTCAAGGAAGCAGAAGACTCAAGAAGCTATAAAGGAAGAAGCAGAAGGACATTGAACTTCATGCAACTACAAAAATTGTTGTCTAAGCCTTTCTAGTTCTTAGTACAAATACTGTATTCTTGAGTTTACAAGTGTCACAAAGATAAGAAGAGTTAGACCACAAAAGGGAGTTGTGTCAACATTACAAATATCACTATTGCTGAACATCGTTGATGGTAAATGCACTAAAACCATCACTTTCGTAATCCTTTATCACATATCTAAGAAAACCCTTGTGACCCAAGGGAACTGGACATAGGTACCAAATTGGTACTGAACCAGTATAAAAATTATTGTGCGTTTTTACTTTTCTGTTAGTCTATTTCATTCTTACTGAAATTGTTCACTATACAAAACCTAGTCGACTAAACTCACACTTAGTCAACTAGAATTTTAATTGGTTCCAATTCACCCCCCTTCTTATACTTCATATGAGTTCTTACAGTAAATGCAAGCTAATGTAGAATAGGGTTTACATTCAAATATTTATAGCTATTTTGTGAATTTCTATTATATATATAGGATTCACATGAATCTGTAGAATACCTAGTAGATCTGCCCCTCGCTCATGTATACGATGGCTCCTTCGGAAAGGAAATCTTTAATTAGTGCCTATGGTAGACCACGAAACTAAATTCGATTCACTCTTTTGATGTACTCTCTAAAGAATCTAAGCTATGGTCTTATCATTCAGCATGCAGTGCTAGAAATATAACAATGCATTGTCGTCCAGTTTTTCAAAAGCAGCGATTATATGCCGCACAAACTTCTTAATTTTAATAGAGCTGAGATAAGATTACAAGTTTGCTTACCTGTATTGAAGATAAAATTAAATTGCAATTTACAATTTGTTTTGATCTTTTATAACTCATTTTTTTTCTTTCTTCAATCTTTCCTCGTGTAAAAGAAAGTAAAACATGTCTATACATGATATGATGAAGCCACATGCCCTAAACCACATTTTCCACTTTTTCTATTGTGTTATCCACCGCGTGTAAGAATTACAAAGTTCCCTTCTCGCGAAAAACAAATTCAGTAACACGCGTGATCCTCCTATTGATCGAAGGATTTTCGGGAATTGAGTTTCATTTATTTGAATCGATAGTGTAAAGAATCTTTTGTCCAATCAAGATCAATTGAAATATAACTTTTTTCGGTAATAAACTGTGAATATTACCATAACAACTTAAAACTTTACAAACTAATAGCATCTAAATTCCAAACCACCTTCTAGAAAGTGCGCTCAGAATTCTAAGATCTCCGAAAGACAAACCAATCATATATGTAATCTAATTATAGAGCCTATGAATCAAAACTTGAAAGTTTCTAGCTCTCCTAGAACCTGCACAATTGCTCTCTCCCTAAGTTCTTTCTGAATCTGTAAAACTATAAACTCTCTATTTACATTTAATTTTCTGAATATTCTCCAATTCCTAGCTTCCCATATATAGTAAATCATGGCTCCATAAACAACAGCTCCAACTTCTTTCCTGAATTGCCTCCGTTGTTTATTTCTGATCCATTTCAGGGTGCTTCTGGAAGTCTTCTGTGGGAAGGCGATACTAGTCCATGTAGCAAGTTTTTCTCTTACTGTAGTGACCCATTCACACTCAGCAAAAAGGTATAGCTCAGTTTCAGGAACACCAAGCTCACATAAGCAGCAATTCATGTTTCCATCAGTAAGTACATTTAGTTTCAATAGCCTTTAATTTTCTTTTTAGCAATTTATCCTGATAAGAAAGCCATATGATTACTCTTTGCCAAGGCAACATTACAACATTCTAAACCAACTCATTTTCTCTCATCCTTGTCATATACCTAAGCATTGCATTATAACTACTTGATATAGAATATGTGCCAATTGAAGTTAGCTTGTATGTGTCTCTATTATACCATTGTGCCATTATCTCTTTCAATGAATTCAACTTCTTCCAGTACCAACTAACTTTTGTGGAGGACTATGTTCCCAAATATCTCTACGGTTCTTTATATAAACCCCATAACAACTTACCAATTGATGCAATATTTGATGGTAGGCTAGGAACTCATGTTTTAGCTATATTTTGCACACTAATTAATACACTTTGATTGGATTTGAGCCTAATTGTTAGTACTTTATACTCGGTTATATTGTGTAGGATGTGATTTCAGATAAATAAGTGAGTTTGGAAATAAAATGGATGATTTGGAGCTTTCAGGTCTAAGTAGAAGCCCAAATAATTAAGTCAGGATCACGTTCGGGGGTCGTGTACTAAGTGTGGATATCAAAAAGTGAGAAAAGGAAATTACTCTAAGAAAAATACACTACCGCATCGCACCATGCTCCACGGAGCGCTAGTGCAAAATTTCTACATAGTGAAAAAATTAACTCTCTAAAGACGCTCGCAAATGCGGCGCATGGGGCGGTGCATGGCGCGTGGTGCTAGTGTATTTCTGCGGTCCAATTTTACTACTTCGGCTTGGAAATGGTAGTTTCATCCGAGCCCATTCCTACATGGTATAAATACATCAAAAACATAGTTTTTAGAGGAAATTTGACCTGCAAAAGATTGGAAGAGTATTGGAGACTCACGACACAAGATTTCATCATCTTTCCATCAATTCAATATGGGACTTTGGATTGTAACGTTGGATTAATCGCTTCTCTATGATTATGGAATAGTTTCCCTTAGGTCTTAACGGATATGGTGTTTTGATTGATTTGTGGATTTTAACTCTAGTTCTTTGCTTGAATTTGTTTATGGAGCTTTGAATTATTTGCAACTTCATTTACCACTTTATTTAATCAAAAGAGGAATATTTTGGTGATTATATTTGCATTATTTTGTTTGATTTAATTCAATGATTCTTTGAAGTAATCGAAAGAGTGTGTTGGATTATTGATTAAATCAAGTTAGGAGAATATTCGAGGGATGTTTTTCCTTATGACAATCCATTAATGCATGCTTGCATATTTTTATAGTGCTTATATTAGTTTACCTCGTAGAGTTAAGATTTAATTGAGAGAGAGTATTGACTATACGTTTGAACTAATCATCGCGTGAATTCATGAGCATCATTAGAATATTAGAGTGAATTGAACTAGAATCGGATTCCAAATAACTATCATGCACCTATTCTGTTACGGTCCTTATTTCTCCCATTGATCAATTATTGTCTTCCAGTGATCAATTGTTAATTGTTTTAGTTTCATAGTTAATTTTAGTTATTAATCATCCCAACCAACATTTTAATCATTTTGAATAGCGTTAAGCTATAAATTACTTGCATTGTTTAAATTGAATTCTTGTGAAGACGATAATCATAATTATACCATCTTTGGCTAGCGAGCATTAATCTCGTGTTGTGTTTTGCGCTCCTCAATATTCCATAGTTTACATCCTTTTTATGTTCAAGCCTCCAAATTTCTTAGGCTTATACACCTTTTTCCCTAGCTATTAGAGATATTTTCCTCTGCCTTTCAGAGCTTCCCCAGAGATATTCTTTGCACTTCCTATTAATTTCTTTTATCACACTTTATGGTAAAATAAATACAATCCCAAAAGTTGTATATAGAGAAGAGAACAACATTAACTATTTGTAATCTGCCAGCATAAGAATAACCACTTCTCATTCTCTATGTGATCTTCTTTACTAGCTTGTGACATTCCACTCTACTCCACTTCTTTGAAGATAAAGGTAATCCTAAGTATCTAATAGGCAAAGAGAAATGTAACTTTTCAAAAAGTGAGATTAATCTGATAGTTGTGACATTATTTTCCACATCAGGCCGGTGTATATAAAAAAAATTGAGAATATCACTTCCACGAACATCTTAGTGGGTCATTAAGAAATTCTCTATGTATATCTTCCTTTAAGTATTAAAAATATAACAAAATAAAAGTAAATAGTAGTCCTTATTAAGTTCTTTCAATAAAAGTTAGAGGCAATTCCCTGAATGATCATTCAAGTTATGAGAATTACTCAAGAAAGTAGCTTTTATTTTTTTAGGATAATAAAATCACTTATGTTTATTTATATATCTTAAAATGTCACTACTCACACTCTCTCACTAAACTCATTTGTCATGCCATTTAAAATACTGAGTTATTCTATTTTATAACCCACAAAACTCCGACCCAAGATCCAATGATAAAATGTGTTAAAATAGTTGGTCCCATTTTTTACTTCTCCTTCAGTCGTCTTCCTCTTCATTTTAGGACATTTGGCGAAGCAAATAATGTCACCGAACCGTATTATTGCATAATACGATGCTCGAGTTTCTTCTCAATTTAGAATTAGAACTAGGTGTTTATATCATTTTTTCAAAGTTTATGCGTAATATCGATCTTTAAAAATCAAATATAAGCTTCTACTGAAGTGAAATTATCGTACGGCCCGCCGGAAAATGGTTTGGGGCCGAAAGAAAAAAGCAGCAAAGAAGATTGAACTATCAGAAGTGAAGGTAGCAAATATAAAGTAGAGCTCTAGAGAAACCTGACCTAATGGAGACTTATCCGATATTTAGTCAATCAACAAATGGGGGAACAAACACCAACAGTGAGGGTCAGAATACTCCACCGAATATAGGTAAGGATGTTGAAATTGAAATAGTTTATAATGTGGTTACAGGAATCTAGGCTGGGACTGAGTGTATCAAGTTTTGCGAGTAGCTCAAGGCATGGAAGAAACTGTGAGTCCCTCTGCCCTAGAGGTTGATAACTTATAGAGTACGCAGATGAACCCTAAAATAAAAGCTATAGCATAAGAGGTCCATAAGGTCGCACCAGCATAACGAAGGAAGAATATGCTACCTACTGCAAATAATGGAATTAAAACATTGGTGAATGTTGTTACTAGTAACAATTTGGCATCTTGAGGAATGGCTCTGAACTACATCGCGCTAATAATACAAGATAGGGAGAAGATTATGGTACTTGATTAGGAAGAAATTGACGAGGAGAACGCGAAATGGAAACATGCTATTGTCTTATATGTGATAGGATACTCACTTTCAATTGGAGCCTTAGAGAGATTCTTCGATAGTCAGTGGAATTTTACAATTAAGCCACAAATCTACTATCATCACGAGGATAATTTTGCGATCGGATTTAGCAATGAAGAGGAGAAGAACAAGGTAATGTATTCTGGACCACACTTTATTAATAGTAGAACTGTAATTGTGAAAATACGGTCTCCTGATTTTAACTTTCATGATGAAGTATTGAGAACTATTCCAGTATGGATAAAATTACCAAACCTACCTATTAACTGTTCGAGAAGAAAAACTATCAGTCGTATTGATAGTGGACTGGGATTTCTTTGTTTGCAGATGAGTGCACTAAAAATACTGTTGGTATATATTATGTTCGCTTACTCATTGAAATGGATGTCACAGGGCCCTTTCCCAAGATAATGAAGGTGCATGACCATAGGGGGAATATTTGTAACGACCCGGCCGGTCGTTTTGAGAGTTGTAGCCACGTTCCCTCCCCTCTCCCCCCACCCCCCATTTATTGCTCAATTTTATGTTTTACAGTTGTTATATGACTTGCTGAGTTATTCGATTCGTGTCCAAAAAGATTTCGAAATGAATCGAGGCACTTAGTCTCAAAGTTGGAAGCTTAATTAGAAAAGGTTGACCGGATGTTGACTTATATGTAAACGACTCTGAAATAGAGTTTTTATGGTTCCGTTAGGTGATTTCAGACTTGGGAGTGTGTCCGGATTGTGATTTAGAGGTCTGTAGTTGAATTAGGCTAGAAATGGCGAAAATTGAATTTTTGAAAGGTTTGACCGGGAGTGGACTTTTTTGATAACAAGGTTGGATTGGATTTTCGAAAGTTGGACTAGGCCCGTGGTGTCGTTTGTGACTTGTGTGCAAAATTTGAAGTCATTCGGACGTGATTTGATAGGCTTCGGTGTCATTTATAGAAGTTTAATTTTCTTAGTTTCAATACGCTTAAATTGGGATGCGATTTGTATTTTTGATGTTGTTTGAGGTGATTTGAGGGCTCTACTAAGTTTGTGTTGTATTTTGGGAATGGATAGTATGATTGGTTGAGGACTCGAGTGGTTAACGGATCAAGTTTTGAACTTAAAGAATTGCTGAAGTTGGCAACTGCTGGTGTAATCGCACCTGCAGACTGGGCAACGTAGATGCGAGCTCGCAGAAGTGAGAAGGGACCCGCAGAAGCGGAAAGAAGTAAGTGATCAGAGGTCGCATGTGCGAGGTTATTTCCGCACCTGCATAGTCACAGATGCGGCGTTAGGGGCACATGAGCGGAAGGCTCGCAAGTGCGATAGTAAATTATACACCTACGATTGCGCAGATGTGGGGCCAAGACCGCAAAAATGTAGGTCCAGCTCCAATAGATCTCTCACAGAAGTGAAATTATGCTCACTTCTGTGACACCCGCAGATGTAGTTAAGTGTCCGCGGAAGTGGAAAGGCTGGAAAGAAGGTAGTACAAGGGTTCGCGATTTTGGCTTCATTTTAACATTTGAGCTAGAGTTTTGGAGATTTTTAGAGGATTTTTAGGGGATTATTGAGATAAGCTCCTTATGCTCATTTTTTGTCAATAATCTTGTTTCCCCATTGATTTTTCCACCTAGATTGTTTGGTTTTGAGGTAAAATTTGGGGGTGTGTGGCTAGGGATTAAGAGAGTTTGATTTGGGGATTTTGGTGACAATTTAGTATCGGATTATGATAAACTTGGAACGGCTAGACTCGTGATTGAATGAGCTTTCGGGTTTTGTGACATTTGTTGGATTTCGGGACTTGGGGGCTGGCTTTGAGCTGATTTTGAATTTTTGATTAATAGCTTCATAATTTCTTGTGAAATTGATTCCTTTAGCCCGTATTGATTATATCGTACTGCTTGTGACTAGATTTGATCATTTGAAGGCCGATTTGCGAGGCAAAGGCGTATTGGAGTAGAGTTTTGCTGGGATCGAGGTATGTAACACTTCTAAACTTAGTTATAAGGGTTCGAAAACCCGAATTATGTGTTATGTGATTGGTGTTGAGGTGACACACATACCAAGTGACTGGCGTGCAGTCGTGCACCGTGAGAATTATGACCTAGTCAATTCCATGGCATTATATAGTGGATCTATCTTGTTGATATTTGTGTTTTCAACATGTGATAAAGTAATTAAGCTGTCAATCATGCTAGAGATCATGTTTAGGCTATATGCTAGTACTGTTGGGACCCATAGTGGTCATTTCTTGATGTTAACTTACTATTTCATTGGCATTCGTAATCAGTCATATTCATTTCATTTCATATCATATCTCAGTTTCTGTTGTTATTTATTTATACATCATATCATCATGTTCGACCTAGTTTCAAGACATTGTGAGCCCGTGAAAGAGATTGGAGAAATTGATGACTGAGTGAGGCAGAGGCGTGATTATGAGTGATATTTATGGGATTGGGCTGCACGCCGCAATGATTTTACTGATTTATGATAGTTCTTGGGCTGAAGGAGCCCCTCCGGAGTCTGCACATACCCCTAGTGAGTGTGGTTGATTTATATTGAGGAATGGATCTTCTCTAGACATGGATCTTGTCCGAAGTATTTATACCTGGGGATGGATCTTTCCCACGGGCTAGATTGGCCCTACTCAGTACTGAGTGACTGATGGTCAGTTATGTATATATTCTGGGATGGATCTTCCCTGGGCCGGATCGGTCATATACAGTACTAAGTGATTGAGCATTTAAGAGTGTGAGCGCTTGAGGCTATCAGCATAGTGCATCACATACAACATGTGCATTGACTGGTAGAAGTTATATTCTTCACATTATTCAGAATTGATCTGTTTTATTGTATTGAGTTTAACTGTAGAACTTGAAAGCATGTCTATGTTTATGCACTGTTATTTCTATATTGAACTATATTGGTTGAGTTCGTCACTACTTTCAGTCCAAAGGATGGAATTGTTATTTATTGAGTTGGTTGTACTCATGCTACACCCTGCACCTTGTGTGCAGATCCAGGTGCTTCCGGTCACGGCGGCTGTAGAGTGTGGAGTCAGGATTTTTAGAGACTATCGAGGTAGTTGCATGGTGCTCGTAGACCTTGCCTCTCTTTCATTATCTTTACTTATATTTCAGTTCTTATTCCTTATACGTTGTAGTATACAATATCCCTTTATAGATGCTCATACACTCGGTGACACCCCAATTTTGGGAGAGATTTGTATTGAGTTGCGAATTTTATTCTGCTTTTAAAAAGTTTTCCTTAAATATTAACTGCTTCCGTATTTTTCAAATCTTTTACTGTGTTAAAATGGTTGAGTAGTTGACTTGCCTAGTTCCACGATAGACGCCATCAGGATGGTTTGGTTTTGGGTCGTGACAAGTTGGTATCAGAGTCTAGGTCTCACGAGTTATAAGCAGGTTTTGTAGAGTCTTGCGGATCGGTATGGAGACGTTCTTACTTATCTTTGAGAGGCCGCCGAACCCTTAGGAAACTTCACATTCTTGAATTCTTGTCCTGTGAATCTGTTGATTCTGGTAACTAAATTTCTGTTATTCTATTCTATCACATATAGTGAGGACACGTGCTACCGGATAGGGTGGACAGCCACCAGTACCACCCATTAGGGTCGCGAGAGGCCGAGGTCGCGATACGGGCATCAGTAGGGGCAGAGGTGCAACTCGTACACCTGCAGACCCACCAGTCGCTCCAGCTCAGGAGCAGGTACCAGATACAATTGAGCCAGTGGGGCCAGATCAGGCACCAGCTGTGCCTACTGTAATTTCAGGCCTTCAATAGGCTTTGGCTCAAATTCTGACTGTGTGCACTAGCCTTGCTCAGGTGGTCTCTGTTCCGTCCACAGCAGCCAGTTCTCAGGCTAGAGGAGGTGCTCAGATGGTTGAGTTGTAAGATCGTATTTTCCCTCTTCCTAATCATAAAATCTCAGCACATGTGTGTTTAGTACTACGGAAGTAAATCTTTTTTATCCCAAAAGTGACTAATTTTTTAGTGCTTGAGCGGAAATATGAGAAATATCTTTTGCAAAAAATTATTTAGTAGAATTGGTAATAATATTATTTATAAACATGATATACAGTATTTAGTGATGTTATTTTCTCTATAACTAAATATCAAAAAATGTACTATTTCTTTTTGGAAAGCATTCTCCAACTTTCTACCGTCATCTTGGTAAACACACTCTAGTAATGAAGAATATCGCCAAGAAGATCTTCAGTTGACGTGTTAGCTATCAATTTATCATCTAATTACAAGTTAATTCCTCAACCAACTTATAAAATTTCTGGGCCACTTAATACCATCTCTCCTATCTATCTTTATTTCCTCACACTGTGTCCTCTTTACGAAGCATAAATTCTATTCATTAATCTCGAGTTGGATCGATGTTATTTCTGATATAAGGAATTACCAAACAAAGAAATGCAATTGTTATATATAGGATTCACCAACTTCTTATCTTAATAATACAAGAGAGGTTACATTTACGAAAAAACGGCGAGTTTGACAATTATGGGAAAAAAAAAAGATCAAGAGAAGAAGCAGATAATTTCATTTAAGAAACACAATTATGAAGAATATGAGTTACACCAGTGATAGAGATTAGAGAAATCAATCTAGCGGCAATAATTATAACTTTTCATTTTATCCCAATTGTCCAGTGAGCAAAATTAAACCCCCATGCTTCCTTAAGTCTATTTAGTCCTAGTCTGTTTTTTTTCTTTCTAACGTAGTTTTATCACAAAAATTCCAGAACACAGAATACGTTGTTCTTTCTCTCTTTCTCCTTTTCTCTACATTTATATCAATTGTAGATGTAAAAATATTCCTCGGGTACTAACAAGCTAAGGAAAGGCAAATAGTTAATCCCTGAACCGTTAATATATTGTAGCTCGTTAGCTCCAGTATTTTTTTTAACACGGAACATGAATATAGTATATGTGAAAAATAAATCTTAATAATTGCTCCTACTATGTTTTGAATCCACAAGTTAAGACCTCATATATTTGGTATTAACACAAACAATTGTACCGAACTGAATGATATAATTCAACAAGTAACAAAACCTAATTAGTTGTGCTATGTAGACGTCAAAAATGCAGTAAAGCAGCTCTTATGCACTTACCATTGATGAGTAGAGATGAATCCAAGGAAGTAGTAGTATTACCATCTGCTTTCGTCGCATGGGCCAGTAAACTTTGGAACCCGCAGTAATATTCTTACTAAATTACTAGGGAATATGGTAAAAAAGGCCTCTATACTATTCAAAATTGAGTAACGTAAGTTAGCCCTCTTGCTAAGTTTTTGATCTAATATTAGCCACATCGTTAGGAAATTGACAGACATAATCAAAAGTACATGAGTAAATACGAACCTTTTTTCTCAAAGAAGTTAAACATATGAACAAGAGTATAAATACACAAAAAGTATTTTGGTGGGATAACTGGACTCATAAAGGTCCTCTAGCAGTCCTAGTCCCCGTGACTAACAAAAGCCCCAAGATTCTAGTCAAGGATTTCATACAAAATGGGGAGTGGAATATTCACAAACTTAAGAGCATTCTACTAATCTTCGATACAACATATTATTGAAATTCACATTGGGAAGAGGATAATGCCAGATAAATCTTTTTGGGACTTGTCAGAGGATGAAACTACGTACTCCAACAAAACGGCTCTTGAAATGATCATAACTAGCAAACCTAAAGATCTAATCTTAAGCAAGGTATGGCATTCTCTATTACTTTTAAAATTTCTTTTCTTACTTGGAGATTGTGGAACAAAAAACTATCTTTTGATGATGTTATTGTCAACTTTGGGAAACCAGTGTTTTCTAGATGTAACTTCTGTTCATCTCCCAAAAATGTAACTATTCAACATGTTTTAATGTAAGGAGAGATAGCTAGTTATATTTGGAAACTAATAGGTTCCCCATTAGGCATAACGCATCATTAGAGGTTAGTTAGATTTACCATTAATAACCGATGGCAGATTAAGGCCTTGAATGATGTACATAAACTTGTGCTACAAATCACTCCAAGTATCATCTGTTGGACTATTTGGAAAGAAAGATGCTCATGTAAATATGGCAACCAAAAGAAATCAGCTTATTCAAAATGGGTCAACAGGTTTGTTGGATAGTTGGAGCAGCTATATCCAAAGCATTTCCGAACTGCAAACTCTCTCTTCCCTGGAATAATCTTTGTGACAACCTAATGAAGCTACATCATATCCCAAGGATCACCATAATTCTCTGGAACAAACCTGGAGTACGAACTTTCAAGTTGAATACTGATGGCAGCTTCCTAAAGGCGAATAACATGGTTGGAATGGGAGGGATTCTAAGGAATGATGATCGCGACATAGTTATGGCTTTCTCTATCCCTACTTACTGCGGTAGCAACAACTATGTAGAAGTTCAGGCAGCTTGGTTTGGAGTAAATTGGTGTATTGAACATGGTCACGCAGATTTTACTCTAGAATTAGACTCCATGATTGTGACTAACATGTTGAAGGAGAAGAGGGCTTATAACTACAAGATGAACAACATTATAGAGTACACTTCTCAAATTTTGGAGTAGGCTAATGTTAATATTATACATTGCTATAGGGAGGCCAATCAAGTTGCAGATTCCCTTGCTAAACTTGCTGCTACATCAATAGAGGAATCCTATTACTTCTCCTTCCAACAACTTCAAAAAAATGTCAAAGGACCATATCAATTAGACAAATACCAAATGCCTAGCATCAAAACTAAGTATGATAAGGAATTTTGTTTTGTTAATTAGGATCTTTATTTTGGACTGGGTAAGAGATGCACAAAATCCCCCTTCCCAGTTTTCTAAAGGATAACTTTTTATCCTTGTGTTGTATTTTGGAGGTTAAGGATATATCCCCCTCTTGTATTCCCTGCTTTATTGAAACAACTCCCCAGCCAACATGGGAAATTTTATATTAAAAAAAATGGAGGAAAAAATTATAATATAATAAAACATGATCAATTATGGAGCTTTTCTCTAATAACTACCCCACAAAGTAGCTTTTAAATAAATTTGAGTTGTATAACCAGATTTAAAAATACCGTTGATGGACAATTTGAATAGGTGATGAAGTAGCCATTATTACGACCATAAACTTTCATTTTCACTCTCAAGTAATACTAACGGTGAAAAGCTCCCTAAGACTGTTGGGGGCATGATCATAAATAGAATCATCTTTGATGAAATGGAAAAAACAAGATAAAAGAAAAGGCGCATCTTTTAGGATTTACAACACTTACTGTTTCAATTTTCATACCGATCCATCAAGATAAATTTTGACTTGGGCTTCAGACAAAGTCGGTCGGATACGGAATTTAAAGTTTATGATGTTAAGTTTAGAATTTTAATAATAATCAATAACCCTAAAGAAGCCTTGACTAATGTTATATTATTGTATGCAGATTCTAGTGAGCAACAACATTGCTAAAAGGAATGAAGATCCATTCAACGGCTATGTATCTTGAATCATTTCCTTACATGGTAAATAAATCAATCGGCCTAAGAAGAAAGGAATCAATCAACAATTAATCAAGATTTTCAAGTGTGCAAAAATGGAAAAAATCACGGACAGACCAATTAGTGTTAACCAAGATCCTCAAACGTACAAGAATGGAGCAAATCACGGACAACAATCAAACCTGCAAGATTCAGCAGAAGCTCAAGCCAAGAAAGCCAAGAAGGAATGACGAAAGCAATCTGCCAAGATTATCTCCAGTCAAGGAAGCAATTCATAAGGAAAGAGAGACGAATCTAGCTACCATTTCAAGCTAGATTCATGAGGAAACCCTTGGGTCTTTCTCTTAGAAGTACATGCCTCACAAGGAAATGATTCCTAAAATTGCTCAGTACAGTCCCAAAAAGTCAAGGGACCAGAAGATTCATGAAGCTATAAAAGAAGAAGCAGAAGGACATTGAACTTCACGCAACTACAAAAAATATTTTCTAAGCCTCTCTAGTACTTAGTACAAATACTGTATTCTTGAGCCTACAAGTGTCATAAAAGATAAGAAGAGTTAGAACACAAAAGAGAGTTGTGTCAATATTATAAAGATCACTGTTTCTGAACATCATTGATGGTGAACGCACTAAAACCATCACTTTTGTAATCCTTTATCAAATATCAAAGTGAACCCCTGTGACACAAGGGAATTGGACGTAGGTACCACACCAGTACTGAAATGGTACAAAAACTGCTATGCCTTCTTTACTTTTCTATTAGTCTATTTCATTCTTACTGAAATTGTTCAGTGTGCAAAACCCAATCGACTAAACTCACACTTAGTCTACTAGAATTTTAATTGGTTACAATTCAACCCCTCTTGCACTTTCAATTGGTATCAGAGCTAACAGCTAGTGAGGAAAAGATAATGGGATCAAGCACATTCTTCGGTGCACTATTTCAAGAACGAACCTCTCAGGTACGATCTCCATATTTCAGCGGACAACACTTTTCCTACTGGAAGGTTCGCATGGAAACATACACTATGTCATATGATATAAAAGTTTGGCGTGTGATAAAAAAGGGTAATCTTCCAATTCCGCCAAAAAAAGATGAGAATGGTCAAGTTATAGTACCAACCGATCCATTTGACTTAGATGATTACACTGATGAACAAGTTGTTGTCATGTCACGACCCAATTTCCTCCCTCCGTGAACTGTCGTGACGGCACCTAGTCTCTACAATTATGTAAGCCTAACACATTGTGGAAATGAAAACAAAGGCATGAATATTAACTATTGGCAAAACAACTATCCATTAAGCAACTAAATGCCACTCGACATATACAGTTATCACTTCAGTAAAAAAAAGTACCGAACAATACCCAAAACCCGGAAACTCGCAAGTCACAAGCTACTAAGATGTTTTAACTGTTCTATACATCATCTCTACATAGATAAAGAGAAACGAACATAAAGGGGATAGAGGGGGACTCCGAGGATCTACAGGCGCGGGCAGATGTACCTTAAAGTCTCCGACAGATAGCAGCGACTACAACTAGTGATAAGGCTGGTACGATGAACCTAAATCTGCACACAAAAAATATGTGCAGAAAAGGGCATGAGTACACCACAGCGGTACCTAGTAAGTGCCAAGCCTAACCTCGGTTGAGTAGTGACGAGATAAGGTTAGGGCCCTACTGGTTTATATATATAATAAGGTAAAACAATAAGAATATCGTAGTAAAGTTAAATACTAACAGTCAACAAAACGAAGTCACAAAAAACCACAACTCAGTACATAGAGATAAGAACAAGGGATCTCCCAGGATAGTGTCCCGTAGTCCCAAACGTAAATGTACAGGGGATCTCCTGGGATACTTTCCCATATTCCCAAACATAAATATGTAGGGGGATCTCCCGGAATACTGTACCATAGTCCCAAATAAATATATCAATTACAGGGGATTTCCCGGGATACCGTGTCATACTCCCAAATAAAAATGTTTAGGGGGATCTCCCAGAATACCGTTCAGTAGTCCCAAAGTAACCATACAGCTCAATCAATATAAATAAGAGTTTCAACAAGAAATTCTACAGTTTAAATCAAATTCATATCAAAGAAGACGAGCAATCCTTACTCTAAACATGCTACATAGAGTCCACGTAGGTACTTAAGACAGTTAAGGCACGTAAGCATGCTTCCCTAAGCTAAACAGGATGGTTACATATACTAGTATTTCTCAATTAAAGGAAAACATTGATATGTACTTAATGAAAATTGTGTTTTTCAACAATACGCATTCGTCACCTCATGTACACAGCATTCATATAACAACAGTACCAAATCCTAAGGAGGGTTCCCCTACACAAGGTTAGGCAAGCCACTTACCTTGAACCAAGCTCAAAAATCAATCCGAAATCACGCTCTTGCCACGAGTATCCAACTCCGAGTAGCCAAAATCTAGTTAAATCAATTACATAATGTAAATATAGCTACAAGCAACTAATTTAGCTAATGAAATCAAATCTTGGGAAAGAAAATAGAAAAACGCCCAAAAATCCTCCCCGGGCACATGTCTCAGAATCGGGTAAAAGTCACAAATTATGAACACCCATTCACTCACGAGTTCACTCATACTAGATTCATCCAAAACCGATGCCTAATTCCCACTCAATCCTCAAATTTTTTATTAGGAAACTTTTCCCCCATTTTCCAAACTTCCACCCCTAATTCACTTAATTAAATGAAGAATACAACAATAGATTAATGTAATATGATCAAAATCGAGTTTGGATTAGTTACCCAATAGCTCTCCTTCAAAATCCCTCAAAAAATTGCCTTCCACCGAGCTCCAAATTGAATTTTGTGTTGTGAAATATCAAACCCTCAAAATCACTCTTTTCTGCCCAGCGATTTCCGCTTCTGCGCTCCTAGGACCACATATGCGGTCCCGCTTCTGCGGCTTGAGATCCACACCTGCGGAAATTCATTAATTCTCCAAACTCTGCACTTAATATAAAATTACAGGGAGTGCAGGGAGTAAAGTGAGTACTCCAACTCAATGAGTAATAAAAGTAAATGAAGACTGGGCAATATAAAATTACGTTAAACACAACATTAAGCTATAAGAGGCATAACAAAATCCTTAAATATAATTAAGGAGTGAAATCTCATAAACACCCTTTTAAAACAGTCAAACAATATACAAGAAAAACAACTAGAAAAGGTAAACACATAAGAACAGTCCCTCAGGCACAGTAACAACAGAATCAGCCCCTCGAGCAATTTCACAGAACAATACCAGCCCCTCAGGCTATATCTCATATCACAATAGGTATCCACGCTCACTGGGGGTGTACAGACTCCGGGAGGGTCCCTTTACGTCCAAGCGCAATATCAAGCCATCTCGTGGCATCATAAACAGGCTCTCGGCATCATATCAATCACAACCCACCTCATGGGTACAATCTCAGGCCCTCAGCCTCATTATCATATTCAGTATATCACTGCTGCGACATGCAGCCCGAACCAAAAGTATCCTCACAACACAGACCCTCGGCCTTGCTCAGTCAAAATCTTATAATCCCCTCGGGAAACAGTAAAACATGAAGCTCAGCTCAAAATATCTTTAAAATATCATTTAATGTGCTTAAAATAGAATAACATGGCTTAGTTTTGAAAATAGTGAAAATATAGCATGACTGAGCACCAGTATGAAATCAAATAGTGAGGAAAATATCATTAAATCTCATAAGGGTTCAAACAGTTGGCACGAAGCCCAAATATGGCATTTAGCCCAAAATATAATAATATCAACCAATTAACTATCAAATACACGGTAAAATAGTCATTCGGGATGGACTAAGTCACAATCCCCAACGGTATACGATCCCACGCTCGTCATCTAGCGTGTATCTCACCTCAACATAGCTGAACGCTGTGAAATTCTGGATTTCATAACCTCAGGACAGCATTTAAAATTATTATTCACTTTAATCCGACCCGAATTCTAGCTCGCAATACCTTTTCCCCTCGAATCGGTCTCCGAATGCTCCAAATCTACCAAAATCAGAATGTAACCATCAATTTATGCTAAACGGACGAAGCCCACTCGAAAATAATCGAAAAATATCACAAATGCTAAATTACCAAAACCCAACCCCCAGGCCCTCATCTTGGAATTCGATAAAATTAACATCATTAGATTCCTTATCTCCCCACGAGTTCGTACATATAAAAAGTTCCAAAATCCGACTACAATTGGTCTTCCAAATCCTCAATCAACGGCCTAGGTTTCTAAGCCCTAGTTTCGCAAATTTTACCTTTAATTACAGCTCTAATCAATGATGTCTCCTTGATTTCTCTCTTCAAAATGGCCCAGAACTCCATAAATCGCTCTTAAAAATGGTGAAACTCTCTGAAATTCGCGAAGGAAATAAATTATACATTCTGACCTAGGAATTTCCGCATCTGCGGTACCGCTTCTACGGTCACGACCACCACATCTTCGTTCCTCACTTAAATTCCCATTTCCCGCATCTGCGATCATGGCGCAGGTGCGATCCTCCAACTGCATCTGCGGGTTTTGCCTCCCTATCTCCTTTCCGCTTCTGTAGCTCCTCCCTCGCATATGCACCCTCGCACTTGCGGTCCCCTTTCTGCAGGTGCGAAAATACCAGAAGCAGAAAAATCTGCAGCTTCATAAAAATCTCAAACTCTCCGTCAACTATCCGAAATCATCCCGAGGTGCCCGGAACCTCAACCAAAAATAGAAACACATCCCGCAACCTTATTCAAACTTGTGCCAATCTTCAAAACACCTCAAACAGCATCCAAACCACCAAAACGCATCGAGTTCAAGCCTAAGGTTCTAAAATCTTCCACATTCTACTTTCGATCAAAATCTATACCAAACCATGTCCGAATGACCTGAAATTTTGCACACATACCCCAAATTACATTACGAAGCTACTACAACTTTTAGAATTCCATTCTGACCCCTATATTGAAATCTCACCTATCAATCGAAAAATGCTAAAAACTCAATTTTTCCAATTCAAGCCTAATTCTACTCCGGACCTCCAAAACATATTTTGATCACGCCCCTAAGTCCCTAATTATCTCCCGAAGCAATTTGAACTATCAGAACTCACATACGAGCCCTCTAACATATAAGTCAGTATCCGTTTGACTTTTCTAACTTAAGCTTTCTTAAAAGAGACTAAGTATCTCAAACCTTTCCGAACCTGAGCTAACCAACCCAATCATATATAAAGCCGATAATTAAAGCAAATAGAAGTAGAAACGGGGGAAACGGAACGGTAACTCATGAGACAACCACCCAGGTCATCACAATTGCAACCACCTTGCTACCCCGTACTGGTTCTCTGAGTACTCTATCTCTTAGAGATGTATTTGTTCTGTGTTGTTTTGTGAATAGTAAAGCTATCATCTGGTTTTTCTGGGTACGTCAGTACATGTTTGAAAGTATCAGGGACGTTTCATCTTCTGTGAGGTATAGTTTACTAGTCTCTCACATCCTGAAAGTCATGAAAGTGGATCTATCTCTCTATGCTCCAAATTCTATCTCGGGCACCTATGACAATATTTCCTTTTACCATGATGGGGTATACCTTGATTTAGGGAACTTGGATTAAGAAGGACAAAGCATCAGAGGTCATCACTACTCAGAATAGTAGGGGAATCAAATTTGAAACCAACAATTCCTCTTCTTCAGACCAGTTGAGGTTGATGCAGGACAACATTGCATGTATCAAGGAATTATTAACCTCTATGCAGGAGCAGGTCTAGAAGATCAGAGTAGTAACCAAGGAAACAGGGGCAGACATGGCTAAGCTTAGGATCACTCTTCAAGCCACAAGGAGACAAGGAATCAGGGCTTTGCAGGATGTCACTGAGAAGCTGACAAAACTCACCAAGGACATTGGTGCCTCCTATGAAAGCTTCTGCACTGAAGTTATCAACACGCTAAAATATTTCCTTGAAAGGAGTTGAATGTTTGGTACGCTTAAGACAATCTTTTTTCTTTTTGTTTTATGTGGTAGTCTAAGACTATTTCTTTTGGTTGTGTCTGGGATGAGCATCAGTTGACTATGCTCACTATAACTGCTTAGTTGTACAAATTTTATGCATGTTTAGTTGGTACTATTACTGCAAGTAGTTTCTCTTGCTCTTTCTGATTGATGTCAAAGGGGGAGAAGAAAGAAAAGAAGTGCAGGTTGTGCAGGTTCAAAAGTGCAAATTCAAATCAACACCCAAGAACCAGCTTGAAGACAGGGGGAGCACACTTGAAAAGTAAAGGGAAGTATCCATAAATTAGTCAAACTCTTTTTAGTTTATTGTCATCATCAAAAAGGGTAAGATTGTTACGTTTAGAATTTTAATAATGATCAATAACCCTAAAGAAACCTTGACTAATATTATATTATTGTATGCAGATTCTAGTGAGAAACAACATTGCTAAAAGGAATGAAGATTAGCTCAACGGCTATGTATCTTGAACCATTACCTTACATGGTAAATAAATCAGTCAGCCTAAGAAGAAGGGAATCAATCAACAACTGATCAAGATTTTCAAGTGTGCAAAAATGGAACAAATCACGGGCAAACCAATCAGTGTTAACCAAGATCATCAAACGTGCAAGAATGGAGAAAATCACAGACAACAATCAAAGCTGCAGGATTCAGCAGAAGTTCAAGACAAGAAATCCAAGAAGAAATGACAAAAGCAATCTGCCAAGATTGAAGCAATCAACCAAGATTATCTCCAGTCAAGGAAGCAATTCATAAGAAAAGAGAGACAAATCTAGATACCATTTCAAATAAGATTCATGAGGCAACCATTGGGTCTTTCTCTTAGAAGTACATGCCTCACAAGGAAAGGATTCCTAAAATTGCTCGGTACAATTCCAGAAGTCAAGGAAGCAGAAGACTCGAGAAGTTATAAAGGAAGAAGCAGAAGGACAATGAGCTTCAGGCAACTTAGTACGAACATTGTATTCTTGAGTCTTCAAGTGTCACAAAGATAGGAAGAGTTAGAACACTAAAGAGAGTTATTTCAACATTACAAAGATTACTGTTGCTGAACATCGTTGATGGTGAACTCATTAAAACCATCACATTTGTAATCTTTTATCAAAGATCTAAGAGAACCCTTGTGATCCAAGGGAACTGGACATAGGTACCATACTGGTACTGAACCAGTATAAAAACTATTGTGCCTTCTTACTTTTCTGTTAATCTATTTCATTCTTACTGAAATTGTTCACAGTGCAAAACCTAGTCAACTAAACTCATACTTAGTCAACTAGAATTTTAATTGGTTACAATTCCAACTTATTGTGTTTGGCTTAAAAATTTATTCTCCAGAAAAAACCACCTTTTCAAGTCAATCTCTAGAAGAATATGAGGGCGTTTGGATTAGCTTATAAAAAGTACTAATAGATTTTAAGCTAAAAGCCAAAAGCCATAAGTTGGTAATATCCAACTTTTAGTTTTTAGCTTACTTTTTACTTTTTATGCCTAAAAGTAAATTTTTTTAAACACTTTTTATCATTGACAAACACTACACAAACTAAGAACTTAAAAGTCAATAACACGCTTTTCCAAAGGAAATAGAAAAGAAAATTAAAAAAAAAAGTAAGTTAATTTACCATATAATACTTTCAGGAAAATCCCCTTCCCTTCCTAGCCTTGGCTCTCACTTTCAAATTCCTTGTGTGCAAAATTTGAGGTCATTCGGACATAATTTGATAGGCTTCGGCATCGTTTGTAGAAGTTGAATTTTCTTAGTTTCAATACACTTAAATTGGGATGCGATTTGTATTTTGATGTTGTTTGAGGTGATTTTAGGGTTCTACTAAGTTTGTGTTGTATTTTGGGACTGGATATTATGATTGGATGAGGACTCGAGTGGTTAACGGATCAAGTTTTGAACTTAAAGAATTGCTGAAGTTGGCAGCTGCTGGTGTAATCGCACCTGCAGACTGGGCACCGTAGATACAAGCTCGCAGAAGTGAGAAGGGAGCCGCAGAAGCGGGCAAGAAGGAAGTGAGTAGAGGTCGCAGGTGCGAGGTTATTTCTGCACCTACATAGTCACAGATGTGGCGTTAGGGGCGCAGGAGCGGAAGGCTCGCAGGTGCGATGGTAAATTATACACCTACGATTGCGCAGATGTGGGGCCAGGACCGCAAAAATGTAGATCCAGCTCCAATGGATCTATCGCAGAAGTGAAATTGTGCTCACTTCTGTGACACCCACAGATGCGGTTAAGTGTCCGCAGAAGCGGAAAGGCTGGAAAGAAGGTTAAGTACAAGGGTTCGCGATTTTGGCTTCATTTTAACATTTGAGCTCGGCTTTTGGAGATTTTTTAGAGGATTTTTAGGGGAATCTTGAGATAAGCTCCTTGTGCTCACTTTTTGTCAATAATCTTGTTTCCCCATTGATTTTCCCACCTAGATTGTGTGGTTTTGAGGTGAAATTTGGGGGTTTGTGGCTAGGGATTTGGAGAGTTTGATTTGGAGATTTGGGTGACGATTTAGTGTCGGATTATGATAAACTTGGAATGGCTAGACTCGTGATTGATTGGGCTTTCGGGACTTGGGGGCTGGTTTTGAGCTGATTTTGGATTTTTGATTAATAGATTCATAATTTCTTGTGAAATTGATTCATTTAGCCCGTATTGATTGTATCGTACTGCTTGTGAATAGATTCGATCATTTGAAGGCCGAGTTTCGAGGTAAAGGCATATTGGAGTAGAGTTTTGCTGGGATCGAGGTATGTAACACTTCTAAATTTAGCTCTGAGGGTTCGAAAACCCTGAATTATGTATTTTGTGATTGGTGTTGAGGTAACACACATACCAAGTGACGGGCGTGCAGTCGTGCGCTGTGAGAATTGTGACCTAGTCAATTCCATGGCATTATATAGTGGATCTATCTTGTTGATATCTGTGTTTTCATCATGTGATAAAGTAATTAAGCTGTCAATCATGCTAGAGATCATTTTTAGGCTATATGCTGGTACTGTTGGGACCCATAGTGGTCATTTCTTGATGTTGACTTACTAATTTCATTGGTATTCGTAATCAGTCATATTCATTTCATTTCATATCATATTTCAGTCTCTGTTGTTATTTATTTATACATCATATCATCATTTTTGACCTAGTTTCAAGACATTGTGAGCCCGTGAAAGAGATTGGAGAAATTGATGACTGAGTGAGGCAGAGGGCGTGATTATGAGTGACATTTATGGGATCGGACTGCATGCCGCAGCAATTTTACTGATTTATGATAGTGCTTGTGCTAAAGGATCCCCTTCGGAGTCTGCACACACCTCTAGTGAGTGTGGTTGATTTATATTGAGGAATGGATCTTTTCTAGACATGGATCTTATCCGAGGCATTTATACCTAGGGATAGATCTTCCGCACGGGCTAGATTGGCCCTACTCAGTACTGAGTGACTGATGGTCAGTTATGTATATATTCTGGGATGGATCTTCCCTAGGCCGGATCGGTCATATACAGTACTAAGTGATTGAGCATTTGAGAGTGTGAGCGCTTGAGGCTATCAGCATAGTGCATCACATACAACATGTGCGTTGACTGGTAGAAGTTATATTCTTCACATTATTCAGAATTGATCTATTTTATTGTATTGAGTTTAACTGTAGAACTTGAAAGCATGTCTATGTTTATGCACTGTTATTTCTATATCGAACTGCATCAGTTGAGTTCGTCACTGCTTTCAGTCCAAAGGATGGATTTGTTACTTATTGAGTTGGTTGTACTCATGCTACACCCTGCACCTCGTGTGCAGATCCAGGTGCTTCCAGTCACGGCAGCTGCTGAGTGTGGAGTCAGGATCTTTAGAGACTATCGAGGTAGCTGCATGGTGCTCGTAGACGTTGCCTCTCTTTTATTATCTTTACTTATATTTCAGTTCTTATTCCTTATACGTTGTAGTATACTATATACCTTTATAGATGCTCATGCACTCGGTGACACCCCAATTTCGGGAGAGATTTGTATTGAGTTGCGAATTGTATTCTGCTTTTAAAAAGTTTTCCTTAAATATTAACTGCTTCCGTATTTTTCAAATCTTTTACTGTGTTAAAATGGTTGAGTATTTGACTTACCTAGTTCCACGATAGACGCCATCAGAATAGTTTGGTTTTGGGTTGTGACAAGTTAGTATTAGAGCCTAGGTCACAAAGGTCTCACGACTAGGAGTGGGGTGAGAGGGAGGCCAAGAGGCCTCGTGGATCGGGTCAGTTCCTTCTGAGGGTCAGTTCTACCACGACAGGGGACGTCCTTATAAGCACGCCCATATGGCTCATCTAGTTCACCATGGTGCATCATCTAGCCATGGTTCATACAGTGCACATCAGGGCCACTCATCTCATAGTGCCCTTTTAGCTCAGAGTTTGACTCGTGCACCATCAACTCAAGGTTCATATGTACTAGGTCCATCTGAAAGTTACTCTGGTTCTTGGGGTCCGTCTCAGTATTCACCGCCATTCATAGGGAGAGGTTGTTTTGACTGTAGAGATAGGGGTCACATCAAGAGGCACTGTCCCCGCATGTTGGGAGGTCCAGCTCAGTAGAAGAGTCAGCCTACGACCTCAGCACCGGCTACTAGACCACCCACCCAGCTAGCTCGGGGTAGGGCTCATATAGCTAGGGGTTTCCCTATAGGGGGAGCCGATTAAGTGGCGGCCAGGCCCGATTCTATGCTTTTCCTGCCAGACCAGATGTTATTGCTTCAGACACATTGATCACAATTATTGCGTCAGTATGCCATAGGGATGCCTCTATATTATTTGACCTTGATTCCACTTATTCATTTGTATCATCATATTTTTTTTCATTATCTTGATATGCCCCGTGAGTCTTTAGCTTTATCTGTTCATGTATCTACGCTGGTGGACGATACTGTTATTGTAGACCGTGTATATGAGTTGTGTACTGTGACTATTGGGGGGATTGGATACTAGAGTTGATCTCTTACTGCTTAGTATGGTCATTTTGTTGTGATCTTGGGTATGGATTGGTTGTCTCTATATTATGCTATTCTAGATTGTCACGCTAAGACCGTGACGTTGGTGATGCCGAGGTTGCCAAGGATTGAGTGGAGAGGTTCTCTATACTATGTTTCCGGCAGAGTGATTTCATATTTTAAGGCCCAGCAGGTAGTTGGGAAGGGTTGTTTATCTTACTTGGCCTTTGTTAGGGATGTTGGTGCTGATATCCCTACTATTGATTCTGTTTCGGTGGTGTAAGATTTTTCGGACGTGTTTCCTATAAACCTGTTGGGCATACTGCCTAACAGGGATATTGACTTGGTGCCGGGAACTCAACCCATTTATATTCCTCCGTACCATATGGCATCGGCTGAGTTGAAGGAGCAGCTTTAGAAACTTCTGGATAATGGGTTTATTAGGCCTAGTGTTTTGCCTTGGGGTGCACCAGTTCTATTTATGAAGACGAAGGATGGTATTATGCGCACGTGCATTGATTATAAGCAGTTGAACAAAGTTACAATCAAGAACAAGTATCCTTTGCCACTCATTGATGATTAATTTCACCAGCCTCAGGGAGCGAGGGTGTTCTCTAAAATTGATTAGAGGTATAGGTATCACCAGTCAAAGATTCGGGACTCAAATATTCTAAAAACAACTTTCAAGACCCATTATGGTAATTATGATCTCCTTGTGATGTCTTTTGGGCTGACCAACACCCCAGCAGCATTCATACATCTGATGAAAAGTGTATTTCATCCTTATCTTGACTCGTTTGTCATAGTATTCATCGATGATATCTTGGTGTACTCTCGTAGCCAGGAGGAGTATGCCCAGCATTTGAGGATTGTGTTGCAGCAGTTGAGGGAGGAGAAGCTTTATGCCAAGTTCTCCAAGTGTAAGTTTTGGATTAGTTTAGTGGCATTCTTAGGGCGCGTATTGTCCAGTGAGGGGATTAAGGTTTATCCGAAGAAGATAGAGTCGGTTCACAGTTGGCCCAGGCCATCCTCAACTACGGAGATTCGAAGCTTTCTTAGGTTAGTCAGTTATTATCGTCGCTTCGTGCATGGTTTGTCGTCTATTGCATTGCCCTTGATCAAATTGACTCAAAAGGGTGCTCCTTTCAAGTGGTTGGATGAGTGTGAAGAGAGCTTTCAAAAAATTAAGACTGCCTTGACCACAACTCCAGTTCTAGTTCTACCTTCATCTTCTTGTTCTTATATAGTGTATTGTGATGCTTCTTGGATCGGTATCGGGTGTGTTTTGATGTATGGGGTAGAGTGAATGCTTATTCTTCATGCCAGTGGAAGCCTCATCAGAAGAACTCCCCCATTCATGATTTGGTGTTGGCGTCATGCATTGAAGATTTGGAGGCACTATCTCTATGATGTTTCTTGTGAGGTATTTACAGATCACCGGAGCTTCCATCACTTTTTCAGACTGAATGATCTAAATTTGAGGTAGCGGAGATGGTTGGAGCTGCTAAAGGACTGTGATATTACTATTCTGTATCATCCGGAGAAGTCCAATGTGGTGGCCGATGCCTTGAGTAGGAAGGCAGTGAGTATGGGTAGCCTTGCATTCATTTCTGTTGGTGAGAGACCGCTTGCAGTTGATGTTTAGGCCTTGGCCAACCAGCTTGTGAGATAAGATGTCTCAGAGCCCAGTCGGGTTCTAGTTTGTATGGTTTCTCGGTCTTCCTTATTTGATGGCATCAGAGAGTGCCAGTATGATGATCCTTATTTGCTTGTCCTCAAGGACAAGGTTCAGCATGGTGATGCCAGAGATGTTACTATGTAAGATGATAGGGTATTGAGGATGTAGGGTCGGATATGTGTGCCCAATGTAGATGTGTTATGTGAGTTGATTCTTGAGGAGACCAACAATTCGCGGTATTCCATCATCCGGATGCCGCGAAGATTTACCAAGACTTAAGGCTGCACTATTGGTGGAGGAGAATGAAGAAGGATATAGTGGGGTTTGTAGTATGAAGTCTTAATTGTCAGCAGGTAAAGTATGAGCATCATAAAGGGTGGATTTCTTTAAAGGATAGAGATTCCAGAGTGGAAGTGGGAGCGGATCACCATGGATTTCGTAGTTGGGCTCCCACGGAGTTCGAGGAAGTTCGATGCTATTTGGGTGATTGTGGATCAGCTGACCAAGTTCACACACTTCATTCTAACTGGTACTACTTATTCTTCAGAGCGATTGGCTGAGATTTACATCTGATAGATTGTTCACCTTCACAGTATGCCAGTGTCCATCATTTCAAATCGGGGCACGCAGTTTACATTGCAGATTTGGAGAGCCGTGTAGCGAGAGTTGGGTACCAAAGTTGAGTTGAGTACCATATTTCTCCCTCAGATGGACGGATAGTCTGAGGGCACTATTTAGATATTAGAGGACATGCTATGCGCTTGTGTCATTGATTTCGGGGGTTCATGGGAGCAGTTTCTACTGTTCGCGGAGTTTGCCTACAACAACAGCTACCAGTCGAGCATTCAGATGGCCCCGTATGAGGCTTTGTATGGGAGGTGATGTAGATCTCCGGTGGGTTGAGGCTAGGCTATAGGGTACTGACTTAGTTCAGGATGCTTTCCACAAGGTTAAATTGATTCAGGAGCGGCTTCGCACGGCGCAGTCTAGATAGAAGATTTATGCCGACAGAAAGGTCCGTGATGTTTCTTACCTGGTTTAGGGGAAGGTTCTACTAAAGGTTTCACCCATGAAGGGTGTTATGAGGTTCGAAAAGAAGGGCAAGTTGAGACCTTGGTATATTGGGTCGTTTGAGGTACTACAGAGGATTGGAAAGGTGGCCTACAAGCTTGCCTTGCCACCTAGTTTGTCAAGTGTGCATCTAGTATTTCATGTTTCTATGCTCCGAAAGTATGATGGCGATCCGTCTCATGTTTTAGATTTTAGCACGGTTCAGTTGGATGGTGATATGACTTATGATGAGAAGCCGGTGGAAATTTTGGATCTGCAGGTTAGAAAGTTAAGGTCAAAGTAAATAACTTCAGTAAAGGTGTAGTGGAGAGGTCAGCCAGTTGAAGAGGCTACTTGGGAGACCAAGCGGGAGATGCAGAACATATATCCACACTTATTTGAGACTACATGTATGTTTCTAGACCCGTTCGAGGATAAATGTCTATTTAAAAGGGGGAGGATATAACTACCCGACCTATCGTTTTAAGAGTTGTAGCCCTGTTCCCCCCTCCCCCCATTTACTACTCATTTTTTTGCTTTACAGTTATTATATGACTTACCGGGTTAGTCGGTTCGGGTCTTGAAGGATTTCGGAATAAATTGAGACACTTAGTCTCAAAGTTGGAAGCTTAAGTTGAAAAGGTTAATCGGATGTTGTTTTATGTGTAAACGACATCGGAATGGAGTTTTGATAATTCGGTTAGCTCCGTTGGCTGATTTTGGACTTGGGAGCGTGTCCAGATTGTGATTTGGAGGTCCGTAGTTGAATTAGGCTTGAAATGACGAAAGTTGGATTTTCAGAAGGTTTGACCGGGAGTGGACCTTTTTGAAAACGGGGTCGGATTGGATTTCCGGAAGTTGGAGTAGGTCCGTGGTGTAATTTGTGACTTGTGTGCAAAATTTGAGGTCATTCAGACGTGATTTGATAGGCTTCGACATCGTTTGTAGAAGTTGAATTTCCTTAGTTTCAGTAGGCTTAAATTGGGGCGCGATTCGTGTTTTTGATGTTGTTTGAGGAAATTTGAGGGCTCGACTAAGTTCGTATTGTGTTTTGGGATTGAATGGTATGATTGGTTGAGGTCTTGGGGGCCTTAGGTGGATTTAGGGTGGTTAACGAATCAAGTTTTGAACTTAAAAAATTGTTGAAGTTAGTAGTTGTTGGTATAATCGCCCCAGTGGAGTGCGCGCCGTAGATGCGAGCTCGCAAAAGCGAGAAGGGAGCCGCAGAAGCGAGCAAGGAGGAATTTAATAGAGATCACAGGTGCGAGGTTATTTCCGCACCTGCGTGGTCACAAATGCGGTGTTAGGGGCGTATGATCGAAGGATCGCAAGTGCGATGGCGAATTCCGCACCTGCAATTGCGCAGATGCGGGGCCAGAACTGCAGAAGCGGAGGCCCAGCTCCAGTGGATCTACCACAGAAGTGGAATTGTGGTCGCTTTTGTGACACTGCAGATGCGGTTAAGTGTCTGCAGAAGCGGAAAGGCTGGACAGAATGTTAAATACAAGGGTTTGCGATTTTGGCTTCATTTTAAAATTCTGAGCTTGGGTTTCGGAGATTTTTGTCACGACCCAAACTGATTGGCTGAGATGGGCACCCGGTACTTTATCAACCGAGTATCAACATAACATATCTTTCTTATTACATCCTCATGGGTAAGTGGGCCAGAAGGGGCATCATGAGATAACCAGAGTAAACATGAGGGAATACCCGACATAGAATGACCCAACCTAATATAGAAACTTATACATGTGACATATGGGCCTATAAGACCAACGTGATCCTTTATATACTCAAAACGTAGACCGACAAGGCCATACAAGCATCCGTATACATGACATCTATCTACAAGCCTCTAAGAAAACATAAATATCGTAAATGTCCGGACAGGACCCCGCCACACCAAACAATACATGTCTTAATCATGCTGACCAAATAAGCAACTCCGGAGCAAATGGAGCACACCAACACATTCCGGTGAGCTGATAGCATACTTGGAGAACTCTTAACCAGTCGATCAGGACCTACGGGCATGAAACGCAGCATCCCCAGGCAAATGGACGTTAGTATAAATAATGTACCGAGTATGTAAGGAATAAAAATCAGTAAATAAAAGATATGAGAGAAACATGTAGCAAAAGCCTCAACATATATGTCTGAATGGCTCTGTGAATCATTTATTATTTATAATGTCATGCATATGCGTATAAGTGTTATACCATGCATAGGTATATGCGCTCATAATATCATCAAGCCTATGATGGCATCCCATCATATCATCTCGGCCACTATAAACAATCATCAACGTATCAGCTGATCAGGTGGTGGTGCATATATAATGTTGTAACCTTTACCTATAACTCATATACATATATATACGCGTATATAACGCCATCTGGTCATGGCTCAATGTACATGTATAAATGAATGCAATACATGAGAAGTACGTCAAAAAAATCTCTCGGAACGCCATAAGACCATTATGCCTTTGATTAATATCATGAAATAAACTTCATCAACTTACGTATTTTCTGAGGCTCATGAACAAATGACAGAATAATAAGACATATAGAGCACACCAACACCTTTGGTAGAGCTGATAGCCTACTTAGAGGACTCTCAATCTGTCTATCGGGACCTGCGGGCATGAAGCGCAGCTTCCCCAGGAAAAAGGGACGTCAGTACAAATAATGTACCGAATATATAAGGAATGAAAATTAGTAAAAAAAAAAGACATGAGAGAAACATGGAATTAAAGATTCAACATGTATGTTTGAATAGATTTGTGAATTATTTAATACTTATAATGTCATGCATATGCGTATAAATATCATACCATGCATGGGTATATGCGTTCATAACATCATCAAGTCTCTGAGGGCATCCCATCATATCATCTCGGCCACTATGGGCAAATCATCAACGTATACCAGCTGATCAAATGGTGGTGTGTATATAATGTTGTAGCCATTTCCCATACCCGAATACATATACATATACATACATATATATATATATATACACACACACATACACACACATACTCATATATAACATCATCTGGTCATGGGTCAATGTACATGTATAATGAATACATTGCATAAAAAGTACGTCAATAAAATCTCTCGGAACGTGATAAGACCATTATGCCTTTGATTAATATCATGAAATAACTACATCAACTTAGGTATTTTTTAATACTCATGAACAGATGATAGAATAATAAGACATATGGGGAATCAAGAGCATAAGAACCTATAGTATTTCTATGAATAGAGTCATTTATGGAAGTTGTACATTTGCTCGTTTGTATCGATGGATCATGCCAAAAGGAAAGAAGGGATAGCCTTAACATACCTAAGTCGATTCTCTTGAGAATCCCTCTAACACACATCAATTGCGATAAAACATATAATGGTGGATTGAAGTAGAAAAAATCCGTATGATATTCTTGAGAAAGATTTTACCGTACTCCCTTAGAATTGTAATTCTCACGTTGCTAAGCATTTTAAGGGTTCATATGAATTCCTTGAATTTCAACTGTTACTACATTTAGTCATAAGCATCTCGATTTTGTGATTTTGAGAGGCCTTTTATATAAGTGGGTGTGGGCCCCACACTTTTGATAACTAAGACACAATCCTTTAAATGTGACACCTTGCCATATCATTCAAGTCTCATTTAAGTGACCAAATCTTGCTGCCACGTTGGAGGGGGGTATTTCCCAGCCAATAATTATCCACAATTCCTTAATTACATTGTTAATCTTCCAACAAAAATTCACAATTAATCAAATATTCACATAATTAAGAATTATCTGAAATTACTTAAAATACTACTCACTTTTAATACACTTTATACATCTTACTATCATGATCATGTGGTACCTTGTATGGCATTAGTCCATAAATACCGGTATTATCTCTGGGACCGTATTTTATCCCAAATTGTCAAATTTCAACGAAACTCATCTTCTTCGATTTGCTTACCCTATCACCTTCACGAATTTACTTATCACTTGTTTGAAATAGCGTAATACCTATAATCCCAAAATAATCTCATTCTCGAACTTACGTCGATTAACTTACGATAAAACTTTAACGTACGAAAATGTGGAATGTAACATCTCATTTCCGAGCTTATATAAATTTGCTTTTGGCGTACTTCCACGTACGATGGGGTGTAACATCATTCCCCCCTTTGCAACATTGATCCTCGAATGTTGACTGATGCACTTATCATTTTGATAACCTATGTCTTCCAAATACTTTAGTACTCTTCTTTCCATCTAGGCAACTGTTCTATGAATAAATTCAAAGGCCAGGGCATTCCTCCCTTTAGGCCTCTTTCTCACACCATGACTTGCGGTCGTAATCCTTCAATCTCGTAACTGTTGCTACCTTCTGTCATGCATCCTGTACGACTCTGACCTTGTATGTGCGCATATGCGACTCTTCTCTCCTTTTTCCTGCAGCTTTTAGCCAATCTCTAAGCCTCACTTTGTAAACATATACAGAGCTTGATAAGATGTTCCTCTAGGCATCTCTAGGTATACTGAAGTTATTCGCTCGGTACTTTGTTGAACTTACGATTATTGATGTATCTTATTTCATAGATGTGGTTATTCATCCATATGATTTTACTGCATCTAGGTAGGTCATACTATAACATAACTCTTACTTTGATTTTATTATTATCGAGGTCTGTTACCCAACTCCAGGTTACTCTCTCGCTGCTTATCATATATGTATAAATATAAGTCCTTTAATGCTCCCTTATTACTGTTTATCTCAAGAATGACAACCTGACGTCATCTATTGTTGATTCACCTTAATGTTGATCTATAATCTACCACTGATAACTTGACCTCTTATTTAACACTACCACTAGGGCTCACGTCTCATCGGGGAACATCTTAAGTAATTAGACTAATCCACCTGGGGGTGATACCATGCTTGTATTACCGTATTTCATAGAATCCCAATGTGATTCATCCTTTATCTATTACAATTACACCCTCATTCTATTACCAGGGCAGCATTCCATCTCTCTAAATGTTATTAGTCTTAGACTCCTTTGAGTTCATTCAAGCTATACTGAGCTTTCTATAACTTAGAAAAACCATTAGCTCTCTTCTTTCCATGGGCTTAATCCTGAGGACTTATCCATTCTCGTAACCTTCTCGATCGCCCTTTGTTTATCCTTGCTCCTGTCTTCCTAAAACCTTGTCACTTTACCATACTTTAGCTTGCAACCGATTTCCTTATACTATTCTGGAACATCAAGCGAGCCATCACATCGTCTATAACTCTTCTTTGCTCTCTTAACTATACCTCTCGATACCTAGAAATCATAGGCTAGAAGACATGCCACCGATGATGCTGCTATCATTCCTGGATACTGAATCCCCGCGCTTCTAGCCTTGTATCCGAGGTATGGACTATTCACAACCTTTTGTATTTGAGTATCTCGTAAGTTGTTCATTTTTACCTTACTTACCTTAAAACCTCGCATCACATCTTCTATCTCTTTCATGACCTCTCTTCCATATAGGTATAATTCATATACACAACTTGAAGCTCTTATTATAATACTTGCACCTCTGGTGCATACACAATCCAGTGGGAGCTTCTTACTGACTTCTTATGAGGCTGGTACTTTTCTAACTGGCTTTATCGTAGAGCCATTATAGAATATGGTTGTTGTACTATCTCTCTTTTACCTCTGATATTAGGGTGATCCTACAATGTTCTCAATCACGATTTCTATAATTATGTGGGTCCAATAATCAAATTCCTGATTTACTTGGTTGATGTAATTCTTTATTTTCCTCTTCCTTATGATCAGCCATTATGTAGGCTTAAGCTATCTTCCGATCTATGGCTCCTGCTATTAGTTATACTTTAGGCTTTCGTGGATGCTATGGAACATCCATGATACAATCTTCTAACAATTCAATTCTGCATCTATGACCTGGACTCAATTCTTTCTTTTAACTTATATCAGAGTCTTCTACAGGTGTATGATTGTCAACATATATGCTGCATGGATAATACTCCAAAATCTTAATTGCGTTTATAACGTAACTAACTCTGGATCATTGATCGAATAATTCCTTTTATTCCTTCTTAGCTTTCTTTACACGGAAGCAATTACTTTTCCTGGTCTTTCTGCCCTTTGTTGCGTGCATACTTGGCATTCTTCCTTTACTATTCCATAGTTACTGGAATTATTTAATTATGACTTAATTCCACATCACTCCATATTCCCCCTTTAGGGAGGTACTAAGATTTAGTGCTACGATGATCTACATATAGATGTTTTACCTCTTCATCTTTGGCGTCTTTTCATATCATCGATGAGCCTTACTCGCCTTGCGGTAATCCTTCTGTACCAAGGATAACAAATTTCCTTACTCGCGAGGGTGACACCTAGTGTAACTAGAACATACAGTCCCTTAAGCTTAACTTTTCTCAAATTGCTTGCTTTTGGGAAACATCTTCCTGAATGACCATTTTTTGAATATCTCATGAATCTTCTTTTGTTGTCCATCCTATTATTGCCGGAACGCAATCTGAAATTCTTATGATGCCGACCATTATCAAATCACTCAGTCCCCAATTCATGTTTAGTTTATCTTGTTCACCAATCCATACTGATTTCTATTACTCTGGGGTCTAACTTTTCCTTTTAGTAATTACGTTAGAGTCACGAACTTATTTCTTGAAATGAGAATATGAATGTATGGCCTATACTCTTTTGTTGTCTCAAGCCCTGTCGCCTTTCATATTTTCCTTCACTTGACTATAGATTCTATAATATTGTCATTTTTTTATCTACCGTTGTCATCCATGTATCACATCTTACTCATAATGCATCATTAACTCTCTTATTATTTCTCTGCTAACATTTCTGTTTATCACTTTATTCTGAAAACTTTAACAAGACATTTTTTTGCTTTTAACTCCCCTTGCTCCATCCACTGGCTCTTCGGGTTACCTAACATCCTCTCTCTACTAGTGACTGTAGCCACACTAAGGTAATATTTATCCCTTCCAGGACTCCAGTGCCTCTCTTTGTAGTATTCATATCTAGCTGTACTATTTTAGAATGCACCATCTGAGTGTCTCACAAGGAGATCTCTTAGCACATTTGCAATATCCTTCATAAACATCAACTAACGCAAATAATCCATTCACCATTTTGGGTTACTCTAACCCCAGCCGGATCCTGATATCCATCCTTCTCTTAAACTACTTCTGTTTGCCCCCATAGGGCATAACTAAGATAGGTGTGGCCTGTCACACCTCCTTTTTTCATTACACCTCGTAAAGGGCATAATAAAGGGAGTTTTTCCAATTAAACGACAATCGAAACGGGATTTATTTATTTAAAGAATTTAGAGTCGTCACTTGGGAGATTTATGGTGTCCCAATTCACCGGTTCAAATCCCGAATCGAGGAAAAGAATGACTCTGTTTCACAGTCCGCGCACAAAAAATCCGAGTAAGGAATTCTGTTAACCCGGGAGAAGGTGTTAGGCATTCCCGAGTTCCGTGGTTCTAGCACAGTCGCTCAACTATTATACTTGGCCTATTATCTGATTTTAATAATTATGAACATATGTGCAAATTTTAGCTTTTTACCGCTTTTATTTATTTTTTTAGAGAAAATTGCAACGTTATTAAAACACGTCCCGCGCCACATCACATAAATGCACCGGTAATTTTTGACATATTTTAACATCGTTGTAATTTGGATTTGGGTCACATAAAATGCGCACCCGAGTTTAGGAAGGTAGTATTATTAAATATAGTATTATTAAATAACGCGCCTAAAGCAACTAACGCGTTGTTAACATTGTGAGGGCCATGAAAATTCGCTAAATGGCACGCCTCGAATTCTAAGGATTTTAAAGAGACAATTACATGAGGGACACATATTTGAGATTTCATTTGGCGCGGCTCACCTCAAATTATTCCAACCAAGTTTTAAATTAACTCACAAGGGCCATAAATTATTATTGGGTTTGAATAGCACACCTCAATTCTATTAGTGGTAAAGCACTCAACTAAGTGAACTGTGAATATTCAAGATTCTCTTGATACTAATTCTGATATTACTGCAAAGTATAGAAGTCACCAAGAAAAGCTTCGAAAAGAAAAGAAGGAAACAGGTGATTTGTGCAATCAAATTCATGCATTTATAGTCATACATACACTCGAAAGGCTGGCCATTACTGCCAATTGTGACGGCATGGAAACTAAAGCTTTTGACAGGCCATTAAATTCATTTCTACATTTGTTGCCTCAATTTACTTATGAAATCACAAATGGAATGAATAAAATATTATGGGCATATACCAACAGAACTAGTGTCAATTTATCTTTCCCGTAGCCGGTAGTAAATGTCACAACCTCCTTTCTAAATCATGCCAACTTAATGCACCTATCTCATCTCATACATAAATTATGTTGACATGCATTCAAATTATATTTCAAGATATCAAATTATACCTTAAAGAACTACAATTGCCAGTTGCTTGAAGTTTTTCACATCCATTGCTTCAAAATATATCTAAACACTCCTCAAGAACGTGAACCTTTCCCATATCTCTTTGAATGAATTTTTTAATCATCAAATTGCATAAGACATTTACATTCCAATGTTGCATAATTCAACTAGACCATGTGTTATTCAGATTAAACAACCAGTCATTCCATAAGGAAGGACACCCTTTCGTTTCATACTATACAATTCTCAGTCCAGCATCAACATCAAGTTGGACAATTCATACAATACAAGAATGGCAACAAATTTCAATAAGCCAAATGCATAATGAAGGGACCAACGACTCAAAAACTGCTGAACGTAACAAGGAAATATATAATTATACACTGCCTAATAATGATTGAATACAGTAGCTTTCACACAATCAAATTAATTTGATAAAAAATCACATGAGCAATCTTTGAGAAGCATAGATATAATATTCATCAGCCACTATCTAAAATAACTATAAAAACTTGCATTTGCACATCATATGTTACTCAAGTGCAAGGCATACCTGGAAATCAAATAAAAGCAAATGGGTGAGAATTTCAGCAGTAACAGTAGCTCAGCAAATCAATCACGACAGCAGTAGAACCCAGTTAACCAAAAATGAACCAGAAAACCAATTTTAAACCAGAATTTTGCTTTAACACCAAGAAAACCTAAAAAATCACCAAAAAGAGATCAATGAAATAGTGTTGCTCTAAATTTTATCAGCCTTAAAACTCTCTTATTATCTCTCAGCTCTATATTTTCAGTATTTTCTCAATGTTTCTCAGCTTAAGATTTTTCAAACTCTTTCCTGTGTGCTTTTTCTCTGATTTCTTCTAGATTTTTTATTTCAGAATGTTTATCAATGTATATCCGATTTTCTAGGTGTTCATTTTAGAATATATACTAAAATGCTTATCACTCGATCTCTCAACTTCTCAATGCTTTTTTTTCAGTCTGGTTTCCAGCCTTTTAATAGGCATACCACTAGTGTATTTATCACTAACATTTAACTTTCCAATTTTTAATTGCCCATTTATCTTAGTTCTATTATTAAAATCAGTAATGCACCACTAAAATTGTTAGTAGCCTCTATTCCATTACTGAATGTTCCCTTAGCCTAGACTATCTAAACTACCCCCTATGATTATGGTATTACCCTGTTAAATTCCTAGTTATACAATTAGAACCTCCGAAAAATTCTAAACACTTACAGAACAAACAATTCCCTAATACACAATTGCTAAGAAATAAGAATCAGTTCTGAAACCTAAAGGCTTAGCATTGAAACATTATCATAAATAACCCTTCATATGAACAATCTATATGGACATTAGCATGAAACTAACAATGAAGAGCTTATTTGAATCATCGAAACAGTTACACCGGCTAATTAACAGGGAATCAAACAATACTAAACATGTTGGTTTCAATTTCATTGAGCTTAGTGATCTTAGACAAACATCAAACATTAATTTTTAAACAACAAAACTAATTAACGACCCTAAAACCCACCAGAAAATCAGAACACAACCCTTCTTTCAGAAAATTAAAAAGAAAACTAAAATAAACAGAAGTAAATACGAATAAACCAATTAACTTAAAAGGGCGAACTAATCTTGAAACTAATCTCAGTCAGGGCATGCTTGAATAGGCATAGACAAAAGATGAAAACAAATAAGAGACGGAGCATAAAGACGAACAAAAGGTGGAGGGAAAGAAAAACTTACCAAGTAGACTCGAGAACAACCGGTGATTCTGATTTAGCCTCGAAATGGTACAAATCGTCTGTTCCTTGTTAAGAACAGATGAAGAACACCATTTTGAGGCGAACCAGGCTTGGAATAAATGGGGAACTTGGAGGAATGACCTTGCATGGAGGAACCCGACTTCGACCCTCGATTTATGATTCGAAGAGTTTGGCCATGATTTGAAAGGTAAGGGTTGGTAATTTGGGATGAGAAGGTGAAGGAGATTGTCTGGTGTTGATTTGACGGTGGTTTAAAGTGGCGCCGCCATCGGAGAAATTGTGGCGGCGCTAGGGTTCAGGGCTTCAACTTGATATTCGACGAGATGGGCTAAGATTCGAAGGAAATGGAATGGGGATTTGGAATGGAGAAGGTGAGATGAGTTTGTGGTGTATTTTTGGTGGCGTTTGGCCACCGTCTGCCACCGTGGGAGATTTCCGTCAGGTGGAAGGCGGCGGAGTGAGGCGGCACTAGGTCGGGGTCTCCGAAGGCTTATGAGAGACGGGTGGGGTTTGGTTTGATAGGGGTAAGGGGTCTGAAGGGTTTTGGGGTATACTAAAGGGGTGATTAAATTAGAGCTGTTAGATGATGGGAATCCAACGGCTCCGATCAAAATATTAAATAAAACGGGGTCATTTTGGGAGAAACTAGGCCGGGTATAGAGAGGGTCGGGTTAGGTTAAGTGGATAAGGGTTGTGGGTGAGGTCAGGGACCATTCGATCAAACGAGATAGACGGTCCTGATCAACAACCTTCCAAACGACGTCGTTTGGTCTGGCTAGAGACGGACTGGATTTGGGGAACTAGTTTGGGCTGATTTGGGCGTGTATTTAGCGGGTTTGGGATGGCTTTTGGTTTGGGCTTGGGGAATTTTTGCCCAATTCTGATTTCCTCCAATTCTTTTCCTTTTCTTTTTATTTTCTAAAAATTTTAATTAAAATAAAATACAAACTTAAATTACTCCTTGTCCAAACTATCTCAAAAATACTAATTAACTCTAAGTAGTAATTATCACAAAAATAATTAAATACCAAACACACAATTTGGGCATTAAACACTAAAATGCAAAAAATACATTATTTTTGCTATTTTTATTTTTTGTAGAACAATTCAAAAATAAATGCAAATGCAACATATATATTTTTTTCTGTATTTTTCATAATTTAAACTAAAATAAACATGCACGAGAAAATACAAATAATGACAAAAAATACCCCAAAAATTCATAAAATTGCAAACAATAAAACAAACAACTTTTGTTTTGATTTTGTGGGAGTAATTCATGTGAGGCAAAATCACGTGCTCACATGGCCAATTGTACATATCTCTGTTAAAGTTGAAGGTAACTCAAAATGCTTATATTCTTCTACCTGAATTGTAAATACTGATAATCTTCATTAATTGGGCGCCTCGTGTCCTTCTTCATCTTGCTTCTTTTACTTGTTGAAACTTATACCTATATTCTGAATCTCTCATTGCCTTTCATCATAGGGGTGGATAGATATTATTACCTCACGGATCCTTATCAAGAAGCTTACATGTCTTAGTACACACATGTTCTACTGAATACCTCACATTTATCCATCATACGAATGATGCAAAATAGAGTTACTCTAACTCAACTCCTCTACAACCACATGCAATCTCTTACCAACTGTATTTTGGATGTAGGTATCGTCTTATTACGAATAAAATAGAATTTGGGAGTTGAATTCTTATAAGTAAGCTCTACCATACGATCTAAAGTAAAAAGGAAAAAGTGACATTCCTAAATGCCTTGTATCCTCCTCCTTATAAGTGTGGTGCACAAAATACCCATAAACAAGACTCTACTAGACACGGCTTGTAGACTCCCTAGGACAGAACTGCTCTGATACCATTTTTTTCACTACCCAAACCGATAGGTCGTTACGGGCACCCGGTCCTAATCATGCTGACCAAATAGGCAACTCCGAAGCAAATGGAGCGTACCAACACCTTCCGCCGAGCTGATAGCATGCTTGGAGAACTCTCAACCAGTCTATCAGGACCTGCGGGCATGAAACGCAGCGTCCCCAGGCAAATGGGCGTCATTACAAATAATGTACCGAGTATGTAAGGAATAAAAATCAATAAATAAAAGATATGAGAGAAACATAGAGTAAAAGCCTTAACATGTATGTCTGAATGGCTCTTTGAATCATTTAATATTTATAATGTCATGCATATATGTATAAGTGTCATACCATGCATAGGTATATGCGTTCATAACATCATCAAACCTCTGATGGCATCCCATCATATCATCTCGGCCACTGTAAGCAAATTATCAATGTATACCAGCTGATCAGGTGGTGGTATATATATAACGTTGTAACCTTTTATCATATCCCATATTCATATATATACATATATATATACACGTATATAACGACATCTGGTCATGGGTCAATGTACATGTATAAATGAATGCAATACATGAGAAGTACGTTAATAAAATCTTTCGGAATGCCATAAGACCATTATGCCTTTGATTAATATCATGAAATAAACTTCATCAACTTACGTATTTTCTGAGACCCATGAACAAATGATAGAATAATAAGACACATGGGGAATCAAGAACGTAGGAACCTCTAGTATTTCTATGAACATAGTCATTTATGGAAGTTGTACATATGCTCGTTTTGTTTGTATTGTATGGATCATGTCAAAAGGAAAAAAGGGATAGACTTAACATACCTGAGTCAATTCTCTTGCAATCTCTCTAACACATGTCAATTGCGACAAAATACGTAACGGTAAATCGAAGTAGGAAAAAATCCGTATGATATTTTTAAGAAAGATTGCACCGAACTCCCTTAGAATCGCAATTCTCATGTTGCTAAGCATTGTAACGGTTTATATGAATTCCTTGAATTCCATCCGTTACCACGTGTAGTCATAAGCATCTCAATTTTGTGATTTTGAGAGTTTTTCTATATAAGTGGGTGTGGTCCCCACACTTTAGATGACTAAGACACATAATCATTTAAATGTAACACCTTGCCGTATGATTCAAGAGTCATTTAAGTGAACAAGCCTTGCTGCCACGTTGGGGGTGGGGGGAGAATTTCCCACCCAATAATTATCCACAATTCCTTAATTACATTGTTAATCTTCCATCAAAAATCCACAATTAACCAAATATCCACATAATTAAGAATTATGTCAAATTACTTAAAATACTACTCACTTTTAACACACTTTATACATCTTACTATCATGGTATGTGGTACGTTGTATGGCATTAGTTCATAGATACCGAGTATTATAGCTCGGACCGTATTTTATCCCAAACAATCAAACTTCGACGAAACTCATCTTTTTCGATTTGCTTACCCTCTCACCTTCACGAATTTACGTATCACTTATTTGAAATAGCGTAATATTTATAATCTCAAAATAACCTCATTCCCGAACTTACGTCGATTAAACTTTAACATACGCAAATGTGGAATGTAACATCTCATTTCCGAGCTTATATCAATTTACTTATGGCGTGCTTCCTCGTACAAAAACATGGGGTGTAATAATTTTTGAGAGGATTTTCGAGGGGATTATTGAGGTAAGCTCCATGTGCTCAATTTTGATCAATAATCTTATTTCTCCGTTGATTTTCCCACCTAGATTGTGTGGTTTTTAGGTGAAAGTTGGGGGTTTGATGCTAGGGATTTGGAGAGTTTGATTTAGGGATTTGGGTGACAATTTTGGTATCGGATTTTGATAAACTTGGTATGGTTAGACTCGTGGTTGAATGGGCTTTCTGATTTTGTGACTTTTGTTGGATTTGGAGATGTGGGCCCGGGAGCCGGCTTTGAGCCGATTTCGAATTTTTGATTAATAGCTTCATAATTTCTTGTGGAATTGATTCCTTTAGCCCTTATTAGTTGTATCGTACTGCTTGTGGCTAGAATCGGGTCATTTGGAGGTCGATTGGCGAGGCAAAGTCATATTGGAGTAGAGTTTTGCTCGGATTGAGGTAAGTAACACTTCTAAACTTGGATTTGAGGGTTTGGAACCCCGAATTATGTGTTATGTGATTGGAGTTGAGGTCACCCACATGCCAAGTGATGGGCGTGCACCGTGAGAATTGTGACCTGGTCAATTCGATGGCATTGTATAGTGAATCTATCTTGTTGATATCTGTGTTTTCATCATGTGATAAAGTAATTGAGTTGTGAATCATGCGAGAGATCATGTTTAGGCTATATGTTGGTACTGTTGGGACCCATAGTGGTTGTTTCTGGCTGTTGACTTACCGATTTTATTAATATTTTGTACTCAATCATATTCATTCATTTTATATCATATCTCAGTCTCTGTTGTTATTTATTGATACATCATATCATCATGTTCGGGCTTGTTTCATGACACTATGAGCCCGTGAGAGAGACTTGAGAGATTGATGGCTGAGTGAGGCCGAGGGCCTGATTATGAGTGACATTTATGGGATCGAGGTGCACGTCGCAATGATTTTACTTATTTATGATAGCTCTTGGGTTGAAGGAGCCCCTCTAAAGTCTGCACACACCCCCAGTGAGAACGGTTGATTTACATAGAGGGATGGATCTTCCCTGGACATGGGTCTTGTCTGAAATATTTATACTTAAGGATGGATCTTCCCCACGTGCTGGATTGGCCCTACTCAGTACTGAGTGACTGATGGTCAGTTGATGTATATATTCCAGGATGGATTTTCCTTGGGTCGGATTGACCATATATAGTACTAAGTGATTTAGAATTTGAGAGTGTAAGCACATGAGGTTATCAGCATGGTGCATCACATACAACATGTGCATTGGCATGTAGAAGTTATATTCTTCACATTATCCATAATTCATCTATTTTATTGTATTGAATTTAACATGAGGTTATCAGAGTATAGATCTATTCATGTTGCAATAAAATCATTTCAAAGATACTTACTACAAGATTACAAGATGACATGGTTGATAACTGTCAGTCCGCATTTGTTCCTGGAAGAGTAATTAGTGTTAACATAATTATGGGGCATGAGTTGGTGAAGGGATATGAGAGACAAGAGTTATCCCCTGGATGTATGATGGAGATACACATTCACAGAGCCTATGACTTTTTGGAGTGGATTTTCATTGAACAAGTACTTGTTGGGATGGCTTTTCCTGAGAAGTTCATCAAATGGATAATGCAATGTATTTAGACTATTTTATACTCTGTTATGATTAAAGAAAGTTCAAATTTTTTGGTTGATGCTAAAAAAGGGTTTAAGACAAGGAGACCCTTTATCACCTTTTATATTTGTTCTAGCAATGGACTATCTTGCAAGAGCTTTGAAGACCTTATAAAGTGTTCCTAGCTTGAACTACCACCCAAAATGAGAAAGGATGAAGCTTGTTCAACTTGGTTTTGTAGATGACATTCTTTTATTTTGCAAGGGTGATGTTATATTAGTCCAGTTAAGGTATAAATGATTTGAACAATTCTCTTTTGCTTCTGGAATGGTGGTGAATAAAAATAAATGCTCAATTTTCTTTGGTGGTGTACCTCTGAATGTGCAGACTGTTATTATTGATCTCCTAGTCTTCTATAAAGGAGAACTGCCAGTGAGGTATTTCGGTGTTCCTTGTGCACTAGAAGGTTAACAACAATGCAGTACTAACCTTTATTGGACAGAATGGTTAGAATGGCTACTTCCTGGACAACAAAGTTCTTATCTTATGAAGGGAGACTCCAACTAATCAAAAGTATTTTGTTCTCCATTCAAACATTCTGGTCTCATATTTTGTACTACCAAAGAAGGTGATCAAACTAGTAGAGGCTATATGCAGGAAATTCTGTTGGGGTCGAAATAACATGGTGCATGCGAAAACTAACAATACAAAGCTTGGTGGACGATAAATCAGACGATAAAAGAAAAATATATAAAACTAAGCATAAAAGTTTATAATTGTTTGGTCAATTGATCTACATATAATAAAACTAATATAAAAGAAGAAAAACTATCGAGAGAAAAATCTCCCCTTAAATAAAACTCTTTAATAACTACATTGTAGATATTTTTATTTTGTGCTCTTATGAGAAGCAGAGATCCTTAATTTATAGATGTACAAAACTTGTCTTCCAAGAAAAGGATAAGACATATTAAGGAGATTTAATCCTTTTATGAGTCTTTTTTCATTCCTTCAAGAAAGAGAGTCCTAATAGATTAGAAATTCAGGGCAAATCCTAACAATCTCCCCTTGGCCTGAATTTTTTTGACAAAGTTACCTCCTTCACATAATCTTCATCTCTGCTGCTTGCCATGATTAAAAATCGGTATAGGTTGAAAATCTTGGTATTGGTTAAAAGAAGCCCAAGTATGGGTTAAAAGGAGCCCACGTATTAAGAATAAACATGGGGTAAAAGAAGCTCATGCATTAAAAAGAAGTATGAGTTAAAATTGGCATTGGAACTCATGCATCGCAATAAAACTGGCATTGGTTAAAAGCGGCCAAAATATGGGTTAGAAAGAATTTTTATTCCAATAAAGATGCAGCAGCATGCGTTTTGAATACAATTGTGATTGTAAATTTATCTCCACATGTAGCATGTTGAATAAATCTTCATTATCGTCTTTATCCAAACACGCATTGAATATGTCTTCAACCTCGTTCAATCGTTGACTCTGAATCATTGGCTTTGATACCACTTGTTGGGGTCGAAATAACATGGTGCATGCGGAAACTAACAATACAAAGCTTGGTGGACGATAAATCAGACGAAAAAAAAAATATATATATATATATATATATATATATATATATATAT
>MU679766.1:10256-34514 GCA_026770625.1 Nicotiana glauca | reverse complement strand
TGAATACAGTATTCATGAGATCCATAAAGGCAGCTGGGGCATTTGTTAGCCCGAACGACATCACCAAGAACTCAAAGTGTCCATATCTTTTCCGGAAAGCCGTCTTCAGAATATCCTTCTCCTTAACCCTCACCTGATGATACCCTGAACGTAAGTCAATCTTGGAGAAATACTTGGCACCCTGGAGTTGGTCAAACAGGTCGTCAATTCTTGGAAGTGGATACTTGTTCTTTATAGTAAACTTATTCAACTGCCAATAATCGATACACATCCATAAAGACCCGTCTTTCTTCCTCACGAATAGAACTGGTGCACCCCAAGGTGAAGTGTTAGGCCTAATGAAGCCCTTATCCAGCAAGTCCTTCAATTGTGCCTTCAACTCTCACAACTCTGCCGGGGCCATTCTGTATGGAGGGATAGAGATCGGTTGAGTATCAAGCAACACATCAATGCTAAACTTAATCTCCCTTTCAGGAGGAAGGCCTGGGAGCTCATCTGGGAAAATATCTAGAAATTCATTGACCACGGGGATTGATTTTAGAGTAGGCGTCTTCGCCTTCGCATCCCTAACACGAATGAGATGATAAATATAACCTTTTGAGATCATTTTTCTTGCTTTAAGATAGGAGATAAACCTACCTTTCGGTGTAGCAGTGTTCCCCTTCCATTCAATGACGGGTTCACTAGGTAATTCAAACCTAACCATTTTCGTACGACAGTCAACATTTGCATAGCATGAGGCCAACCAGTCCATTCCCATTATCACATCAAAATCAACCATTTCTAACTCAAATAAATTTGCCGAGGTTTGACGACTACAAATCATCACTGTGCAACCTCTATATACTCTTCTAGCAATCACAGAATCTCTTGTCGGAGTAGATACCGCAAGGGGTTTGCTTATCAATTCAGGTTCAATGCCAAACTTATTAGCTACAAAGGGTGTAACATATGATAATGTAGATCCCGAATCAATCTGCGCATATACATCATAAGAAAACATAGACAATATACCTGTAACAACATCTGGAGATGACTCGAGATCCTGTCGACCTACTATAGCATAGGTTCGATTTTGAGCACAACTCGAACTCGGCACTGCCCCTCTACCTCTACCACGACCTGTCAACTGCTGAAAACCCCGTGCTGGAGGTCGAACTGATGAGGAGGAACCAGACATAGATCTAGTCGGCTGAGCCATACTATCACCTCCCCTGTTAGGACAATCCCGTATCATATGGCCAGGCTGTCCGCAAGAATAACATGCATCAGAACCTCGGCGGCACAGTCCAAAGTGGGCCTTACCGCACTGATCACAATGTGGTGTTGTGGGTCTCGTCTGACTAGTATCCCTGTGATGCTGCGAGCCTGATGCCCGCCAACTCTGACCTGGACCAGAATAGGTAAATCGATCATATCGAGGCCTCTGAAATTGTGGAGGAGCACTAGCTACAGGTGGCGCCTAATCCTCAAAGATGGTGGCCTGACGCTGCCTCTGAAGTCATCAGAATGCCTTGTAAATCTTGGCCTCTTATGCTGGCCCCTATCCTGCTCCCTATCTGCCCTCTGCTGGCGATTACAATCCTCTAGGGTCTGGGCATAAGCCTGAACATGGGAAATATCCATGCCCTCCACCAAGGAGGCTGTCGTGCACTCATTTATCAAATGTGGTCCCAACCCGTTCACGAACAAATGCACCCTATCACTCATCTAGGCCACCATATGGGGAGCATACCTTGCTAAAAAATCAAACTGCATACTGTACTCTCGCACATTCATATTACCTTGTCTAAGGTTCAAGAATTTATCAGCTCTAGCTCGTCGTACCTCAACTGGCAAGTAGTGACGAAGAAAGGCCTTAGAAAAATCCTTCCACACAGCTGGAGGAGCGTTCGGACCCCTTGATCTCTCCTAACTATCATACTAGAGAACCGCTAAATCTCGTAGCCGATAAGAAGCCAACTCTACTGCCTCTGTATCACTAACATGCATAACCCGCAATGTACGATGAACCTGGTCAATAAAAGTCTGCGGGTCCTCCTTGGGGTCTGATCCGGTAAACACTGGAGGGTCTAAACTAATAAAATCACGAACTCTCGTACTAACTGGTTTTTCAACAACACCAGTATTCTGCCTCTGAGTTTGAGTAGCTACCAAGCTAGTCAATAACTGCAAAGCACTCCGCATGTCATGGTCTGTAGTGCCAGGCGGAGGAACTGGAGGTGCTGGGTTCCTCCTAATATCCTCTGGAGGAGACGGAGTAGATGAGGTATGAGACGGCATCTCACTCTGAGCTTCACTTTGGACTGCCCTAGCTTGGGGCACCTGGCTAGTACCCTCTCCCGCAGCTGTAACAAGCCGTCTACTAATTGTTTGCTTCCTAGTCGAAGGCATCGCTGAAAGAAAACAAGGTTAATATTAGAGACGAACACTTACAACTCAACTCTATGCACGATCTAGATTCAGGAAGAAGGTAACAACCCTAGATGTCATGTAGCCTCCTGATTATAAATGTGGCGCGCTACACATCCATAATCAAGACTCTACCAGACACGGCTCATAGACAATCCCTAGGACAAACCTGCTCTGATACCAAGTTTGTCACGACCCAAACTGGAGGGCCATGACTAGCACCCGACCATACTTGCCGAGCACCAACGTACATTTTATCTAACCTTCTTTATTATCTTTTAGAGCTGAGGAGGTCAATAAAAATGGTAGACATGGATCATGGACAACCAACAATAAAATATGATGGCATGAACCTACATAACATGGGATGACCAGACAATCAAGAAACTATATATATATGGTACGACCTACCACGCTATCATGAAAGGCTATACAACAAAAACCAGCCGACAAGGCATACCAAACTATACATGAGTCGACACATGTCTATGAGCCTCTATAGGAACATAAGTACTGCAACATAGCCGGAACAGGGCCCCGACATACCCATAATGTCTATAACAAAAATGCATACCAAGACCAAGGCAAGTCCGGAGAAGGGATCTCGCCAATCACTGCTGAACTGGACAGCCTACTGTGGTGGGGGAGCTACACCTGCCTGTCTATCAGGACCTGCAGCACGACATGCAGCGTCCACAAATAAAAGGACGTCAGTACGAATAAAGTACTGAGTATGTAAGGCAGGGAAGCATAAACACGAACAGTAATATAAACATGGATAGAGAATATACAACCTGTAACATCTGAGTACCTCTGAGGGCTACTGACATGAAATGCATGATACATATGTATAAATATATAAGCTTTTTAAAACATACGCCTCTGTGGGCATCATCATCATCATATCGTACCCGGCCGTAATAGGCTCGGTAAAAACGTACCCGGCCATCATAAGGCTCGGTAGATCGTACCCGGCCACGTGGAGCTCGGTAAAACCCAACTGATCAGTGGTTGCACAATAGGTGCCATACCCGGCCGTCTATAGCGCGGCTCGGTAGAGTAAAATAGATACATATATATATAGTGCATGCTTGACTCATGGAATTATGTTATAAACCTTTAGGAGTGACGTAACGTATCCTTTGTACGCGTTATTAGGAGTAACTCTTCACTATGAACCTTATAAGAATCAGGAAATACCAACAACATTGATAACATAAGAATAAGAGAAGCAACATTAACATCAATCGTCCCATAAGAGGGGAAACAATGTAAGTACTGCTAGCTTCTAAGAGTAGAGTATCTTTGGAAGCTCGTTCATCACATTATGTATAATCGGAGTCGTGCAAAAGAAGGAAAGGTATAGCCTCACATACCTTGTATATACTGCCCCAATCTCAAGCTATGCAATTTTCACGACTCCTTAGTCTACAACAAGAGAAACGATACTATAGTTATCATTCAAGCGTCATAACTATTATGTATCGACCACAACCTATTTTACGATGAAACGGACAGCACCTCCCCTATATATATGACTTCACACAATTCAAAACAATCACCAAACAGCCTAAACAACATCAATAATAAACATATTGAGCCTTCAGAAACAGTCCACGCACAACCTAATCACTTTATACATACGACGGCCACCGTAGTTGTATCAAATGACCCAAAAATATTATGAAGAACTACCAGCCCACAACCCTACATCTTTATGGTGTTTCTCCACACCCTTCCTCCTCCAAAACTCCACAAAACAGTAGTAAAACACGCAGCCCAACAGCAACACAAAACAGTCCACAAAACAGTCCGCTACAAGTGAATAACTTGAACTCACGGCTTCCGATCACCGTCCCGTGAGTTCTTACATGTATAGAACGAGTTACCATGAATTAACAGAAGAATAAATGTATGAAATACAGCAGTAAACTCACCTTACTTGTTGGATAACTCAGCCTTTATCTTGGTTCTTCAAACTCTAGGGTTTACCCCCAATTTGAACTTGAAAGAGAGGGAAAATCAATTAGGGTTTGTGGAGAATTTTTGGGAGGAAGTTTGCAGGGGTTTAGGTCTGGTTATTTGTGAAATATAATGAGGGATATATTGCAGAAGATAAGCCTTTTAATGGGCTCTTTTTCTGACCCGAAATTGCCTCTTTTTGGGCCATCATTTAAACAAGTAGGTGACACACCTACTTGTCACCTAGCAGCTTGTGCAGCCTTACAAAAATTTCTATATCTATCTATTCTAATATAGTATTGATAAATGGTTTAATGAGTTGGAAAATAGACTCATAGATCTTCAATTTGGTGGATAGATCACCCCGTAATTCCAAGTATATTAGGAGAAAAGCTTAATAACATTTGACCTAAAGTTTAAGTAAAACTATGAACCTAAGTTGTGACAACTTTTGTCGACTTTTGTTTCATAACTCGTTTGACTTCAAGACTTATGATACGGATATTATATGATTCAATTACCTTAAAACATGGCCTCTTGAGTATATTAAGCACCTATAGGTTTACCCGAAAATACGAGTTACAACATCTTTGATTCGTTTAACTTCTAATACTTGTTAATCACCCTTATGCACCGTTGTATCACTTAAGATCAACATGATTAACTTCTTATCATCTCAAGGATAATTCCTTATTGGATTTGTGTTAACTAACATATGGCATGAACTAACGCGTGTGGATATGGGTTGTAACATGTATATACGACAATCATGACATTAGATGTTCTCGGCCAATTGAGCCTTCCCTTTTCAATCTACATACTTTATAAGGAAAGTTGGATAGTTCAATACTTAGATATGTTATGAGTCAGAATAAGGTAAGTATAATTCCCAGATCTCATTGACCCTCTTGATTTCTTTTCAATACATCATATATACATGTCAATTCAGTTTTAATCAAGTTATTCACATTTTATCTGCCTTCCATACATAGTACATTTCTTCGTACTAATGTCCCATCGTTGGGGCACTGCATTCATGCCTGCAGGTTCGGGCATCCAGTTTGGTGGGCTCTTATCATAGACAAATTTGATATCCAACTAAGGGTTGGCGAAGCTCCATATCATCTACAGTACAACCGAGTCTGAAGGTTATCAGATTATCCTATGTATATATACTTTTCGGTAGGTTGGAGCACTGTCCTGACCGTCTTTTGATGTCTAATACTCTTAGAGGCTTTGTAGACAAAGATACATTATGTACAATATGTCAGAGGCCTTGACGGCCCATGTGTATTCATATTTTGAGTATGATAGTTTGCTGATACATCGTTTTACAACTTACGATTATACATCATGAGCTATGGCCATGTTGGCCTATGATAACTACATGAATATCAAGTTTAGCCAAGCTATCCTAAGTATGTTCTAGTTTTCATCAAACGATCATGAGTTATAGTGTGGTTTTCTTGGGCTAGCATGGCACTGGGTGCCAGTCATACCTCCCCAGGTTGGGGCGTGATAGGAAAGATGGACGATTTGAGTGGCAACAGTAAAGACAACACTCCTTTGGTAGAGAATATGGAAACCTCAGATGGAAGAAGTACACCGGGGTAGAACGAATTGGTTCTGGCGATTAGAGCAAAAGATTCCGAAACTACAAGGAGAACTCGAGTAGGTCCACAACCTCGCTAACCTCCTCCTAACCTTAAATGTCCCTGATATCAATTACGAAAATAGCACTACTCAAAACCCGCCATAACCCTAGAATCCATAATCCCAAGCACCCAAAAATCCCCATACCACTCAACAATACCATAACCCCCCACTCCCACAAAACATAAACCCTCCACCATTACAAGTTCCTCAACAACATCCTCATAATACGACCCAGTACCCACAAACTGTCACTTAACCCAATCGTCAAAATGTACTGCAACCTACCCACTATCCACCCCAGGCATCCATCAATGATCATCCATACACTCAAGTCCTTGGAAGCTACTAAAGAAACCCCATATATGTGAAAACTCTACCGTACACACCATAACAAACCCTATACATGCCTGGACCTACTGAAAATGACATGCTCATCACGAACATGGCTGAGGAGTTGAATTATGAAGACTTATGTATTCAACCAGATATGGAACTATGTGAAGGTTACAAACCCTGGAAGTTTGAAATATTTGATAGCAGTGGTGATCCCAAGGCGCACTTGAGGACTTACTTCGAAAACTCGTGTGTGTAGGCAAGAACGAGAAAATCTACATGAAGTTTTTCATACGATGTCTCACAGTACATGCTTTATCATGGTACATTAGTCAAAAACCAAAGAAATGGTCTAATTGGGTAAGTTCGACATCCGAATTTATGGATAGATTCAAGTTCAATACGGAGAATGCACTGGATGTTTTCTATATCTAGAACCTCAAGAAGAAACCCATGGAAACCTTCTATGAGTACGCCACCCATTGAAGATAAGAAGTTTCTAAAGTAAGGCCGCCACTGGAAGAAGAACAAATGAATAAGTTCTTTGTCTGGGCTCAGGACCCACAATACAATGAAATATTGATGGTCATAGAAAATTGCAAGTTCTATGAAATCATCAAGTTAGGAGAAAGGATCGAGGAATGTATCAATAGTTATATGGTTACCAGTTTCGAAGCCTTGCATGCCACTAATAAAGCTTTGCAATCTGGAGGTATTTCAAAGAAGAAAGAAATGGGTGCCATAATGGTAGACCAAGGGTCAAATTCTCCCCTCACCTATCAAACAACCCCACCAGCATATCATACCTCACCCCTCAAAATACCATTATCCTGCCACAACCTACCATACCTATAATCCTCAACCAATCTATTATCACTCATCCCTACCTGCCTGTCTGAATTAACCTAAACCCTGACCTAACTTTGACCGCAGAGCTCCCAAGCAATAGACCCCTCTCGCTAAACCAACATCCCAATTATACTATAGGCTAAAGTCTATCGGTTACGTCATTTCCATTCCCACAACCATGAGTAGAAACCCCTCTTAGTGGGTCAAACCCAACAAAACCTGTGCCTATCACTCCAGCATGAAGGGACACACCATTGAATAATGTTGCATATTGAAAGAAAAGATCCAGGCACTGATTGATTCTAAGGTAACACAGGTGAAAGAATGCACACCTAATGTCTGCAACAACCGCCTTCCTAACCATTGGGGTGTGGGAGTAAATGTGATCGAGACTAATGATGAATAGGACCAGGAAGGGTCCACCGGTCTTATTCGAGAAGGAGACACTGCTATGACATTCCCTATCACAATCTCACTGATTATGGTGAAAACTAAGGCACTATTTGATGTTGAAGTAGCTATACCTAGGCCACCGTTCACTGTGATGCTAGTTCCATCACCATCTTACAAATATGATGTTGTTTTGTGAGACTATATAGTTGAATAAAGTAGGAAAGGTAAGTCTAAGATGGAAGAAGCGAGCACTGCCCAAGGAATGACTAGAACAAGAAAGGTATACATGCCGGAAAATCTAACCAGGGGGGGGGGGCGCAAGTAAGGAGACCGCGCCAAAGCCACATGTAGTTGAAACAAGTACTAATGATTTGTTTATAAAGGTACAAGTAAATGATTGTTTTGTTGTTGATCACCTAGACAAAACCCCTGCCCAAATACCATCATTTCATTATTGTAGAATTCAGATGCACATAAGAACGCGTTGATGAAGGTGTTAAGTGAAACCTATGTGGCTATTGGTATCACCAGTGGAGAAAGGAAAAATTTGGTAGGGCAAGTACTAAAGACACAAAAGATCACTTTCCACCAGAAGGTTTAAGTCACAATAGAGCATTGCATATAACTGTGCAATATGAAAATAAATTCATTGCTCGAGTCTTGATTGATGGGGGTTCGAGTCATAATATATGCTCTTTGACCACATTGAAGAGATTGGGTATGGCATACCTAAGATATGGTTAGGGAGCATGACTATGAAAGCATTCGATGGGTCCCAGAAAGCTACCATTGGAGAAATTGATCTGAGTTTGAACATAGGCCCAACCATATTTGATTTTGATTTCCAAGTACTAGATATCTCTATCACTTACAACCTGCTACTGGGACGACCATGGATACAGATGGATGGGGCAGTTGCTTCCACTTTGCATCAGGTTGTGAAATTCCAGTTGAATCATTAGGAGGTGGTTGTTCACGGAGATGACAACAATCCTATCTATAACAACCAGACTGTACCAGAAGTTGAAGGAAGAAGGAATTTAGGTGGGGAGACGTTCCACATCATTGAATGGATAAACACAGTCAAGAAAGGATGACGGTGGAGTAATAAAGTGTTGAGCATGCTGCTTTAGTTGGGGTATGATCTAGGCCGAGGCCTCGGTCCTACAGTTCAGGGGTAACAAAACCATTACGATAATGGACCCAGAACACCACTCTGGTCTTGTATATGAGTACATTTTGCAGGAATATCAGGATTGAACGTCTCTGTGGAAATAATCCTACTATCTATTGCCTAAACCCATACCACTGTTGTACCAGATATTCCACAAGGTCGACATGATTTGGGGTTCTGAAGAAGAAGAAATTTTGGCTGGCATGAGAAGTATATTCATAGGAGAAGATATGGATTGCAATGTGATCTTGGGGGAGGAGGAGGAAGATCTCACCATCCAGATGGCAGGAGATGGAGCTGTTCTGAAGAACCAGATTGTTGCACTGTCCTAGGCTTGTTGAGCACCTAGGTAGCTTTGGTAGATCAACATGATTTTCCTTTAAATTATCTTCTAGCACGTAAGACATTCAGTATTTTGTTTTGAAATAAATAATTGAGATATCGATTCGTGCTTGTTTTGACATTTTACGTTTTAAATTAATGCATTATTTCTTTTTATTTATTTATATTATTATCTTTACATTCTTTTCAGCATGACTATCCTATCATGTTGAATCTACAAATGTGTTATGTAGACAACATAAGATAATGAGAGTGATTTAGAAGAATGGGAAAACAACTTAATACCTCAGGAAATTATCAAGGGAGAAGACAATTTTGAAAACAAACACAAGTTAAACCTAGAAGAAACCGAGGCAGTTAATTTGGGTAATTCCGAAATAGTCAAAGAGACTTTTATTAGAGTTCACCTATCACCATCCGATAAAGAAGAATACGTTAAGTTTATGAAAGAAAATGAAGAAATCTTTACATGGTCCTATGACGACATGACAGGGTTGAGCACATCTATAGTAGCCCACAAATTTCCTACAAACCCAATGTGTCTGCCAGTGAAATAGAAACTCAGGAAATTCAAGATAAATATGAGTTTAAAGATAAAAGAGAAGGTTACCAAGAAGATCAAAGATAAGGTCCTCCGAGTGGTTGAATATCTGACCTGGTTAGCTAACATCATACGATACCAAAGAAAGATAAGAAGGTTGAGGTATGTTTTAACTACCGAGATCTGAATAAAGCAAGTCCTAAGGATGATTTTTCACTAACAAACATACATATCTTGATCGACAACTGGGCCAATCATGAACTCCAACACTTTGTTTATTGGTTTGCGGGATGCCACCAAATCTGGATGCATGAAGAAGATGCCGAGAAAATAGCCTTTATCATACCATGGGGGGTGTAACGACCTGACCGGTCGTTTTGAGTCCTAGCGCTCCGTTTAGTAGTCATAGGCCATGAACAGCTTCATTTCAGGTATTATGACTTGTACGCGTGATCAGAATTAAGTTTCAGGAAGTTCAGAGTCGATTTGGAAAGAGAATTCTCATTTCGAAAGCTTAAAGTTGAAAGAATGAACTAGGATTGGAATTTTGAGCAAACGGCCTCAAAATCAGGATCTGAAGGTTCTAGTAAGTTCGTATGATGATTTTGGACTTAGGCGTATGCCCGGATTGGGTTTTGGATCACTCGGGAGTGTTTTGGCGCCTATTGTGGAAGTTAGCATTTTGGAAAAAATTTCTTAAGTTTGGCTTGAAGTGAATTTCAATGTTATCGATATCCGTTTGGGATTCCAAGTCTAGGAATAGCTCCGTATGTGATTCTGGAGTTGGGAGGACGATCGGAAGTGAATTCGGAGGTCCGTAGGTCATTTTCAAGCCATTTAGCTAAAGATAGAAATTTGAAGGTTATTGAGAAGTTTGACTGGAAGTGGAATTTTTGATATCAAGGTCGGAATTCTATTCCAGAAGTTGGAGTAGGTCTGTAATGTCAAATATAACTTGTGTGAAAAATTTGAGGTCAATCGGACATGATTTGATAGGTTTAAACAACAGAAGTAGAAGTTGGAAAGTTCAAAGTTCATAAATCTTGAATAGGGGTGAAATTCATAGTTTTAGCATTGTTTGATATGATTTGAGGCCTCGAGCAAATTCGTAACGTATTTTGGGATTGGTTGGCAGGTTTGGTTGAGGTCTGGGGGGCCTCGGGTGGATTTCGGGTGGTTAACGGATCGAATTTGGAGTTGAAGAAAAGCTGAGGCAGCTGATATCTTGTATTTCCGCACCTGCGAAGATTTGGCCGTAGGTAAAGAGCTGCAGAAGCAGCTAGGAAGACTGCAGATGCGGATTTTGGTGAGGGGAGCTGGGACCATAGATGCGGTCAGGGAGCCGCATATGCGGGACCGCACTTGCAAAAAAGGAAGCGCAGACGTGAAAGCTGGGGTGGCCAGGGTGGATCGCAGAAGCGGCCTGGTGACCGCACCTGCGGAACCGCAGGTACAAAAATGACTGGAGCAGTAAGGTCTTTAAAATTTGGGGTTGAGTTCATTTCAACCCCATTTTTCTTCCATTAGAGTTGATGGGGAGCAACTTTGAGACGCCATTTTCGTCACTTGTCATGAGGTAAGTAATTTATGCTAGATTTGAGTTAAATACAAGGTTTATAAATGGATTTGGGCATGAAAATTGTAGAAAAACTTGGGGTTTGAGGGAAGACCTAGAAAATTAGTGTTCTTGAATTTTGACCATGATTTTGAGTATGGAAGTAAGAGAAAATCATATATTTGAGTTCGTGAGATCATGGGTAAACTTTATCTTCGAGAAATTTCGGATTTTCGGAGGGCGTGGAATGCCGGTGATGGATCTTCGGAGTGAGGTGAGTCTCCTTTCTAACCTTGTAAGAGGGAATTATCCCCATAAGTGAAATAATTGATTATGTGCTCCTATTTGCGGGGACTACGTATGCACGAGGTTATGAGAGTCCGTGCGTAGCTACTATTATGCTATTGTCCGGGTAGTTAGGACCCAAAAGCATGTTATATTTGGATTATTTGTAAACCCATGGATAGCTTGAATTGCTTAAATCACATTGAATTAGTAAGTAAATTTCTAAAAGGATTAAACGTCATTTCTTAAAATTTGTTAAAGGAGAATTGGTTTTATTTGGATAAATATTCCCCGATAAGTTTGTAATTGACTGATTGAGCATGTATCCTTATGTGTACCTGCATCGCATGCTTAATTTGCGAGCAGGGTATGTTTTTGTTTATGGAGTAGGCCGAACGCCTCGGCAGATTAAATAGATGCATCTATGGTTCGGGCCATTCGACCCTCGGCAGTGTAAAATTTACATTCCTGTTGGATCGGGCCGTCACCTCGATGTGATTTGCGCGTGTTATTTGTCGCTTGAGAATTTTAAATGTGAAATTGGCCCTTCGTGGCTTGATATAAATTGATAAGATAATAAAGAATAAACATTGAAAGCCCTTGATTATTTGTTGAAGGTGATTACCTGTTTTTCTGGCTTCGTAAATTAGAACTACTATATGAATCCATGATTTTCCTCACATTTCTAGGATATTGTTAATTGACCTCTAGTAAGTGTCGAAGTTGACCATCTCGCCTCTACTTCTTCGAGATTAGGCGGGATATTCATTGCATACACATTGTTTATGTACTCATACTACACTTCTATGCATATTTGTTGCACAGGTATATGTATCTCTAGCAACCTACTAGGCATAGCAGCGCGGATGATTCTGGGACTAGGTGAGTTGCATTATTCGAGGCGACCCGCAGTTAGTATAGTCCCTTTCAGCATATTGTACTTATTTCTTGTCCATTGCATTTCAGACGGATGTTGTATTTATTTTCCTTATTAATAGATGCTCATGCACTTGTGACACCGGGTTCTGGGATGGTTTTTGAAAGATTTGCACTAATCGTTTATTATTTAATTTTAATTTAATTGGTGATCTTTTTTATTTATGAAAAATGGAAGGAAAAGTCCTAGATATCAAAGATATTAAAAAGAGAAGTTAATCGATTGATTAAGTTGGCTTGCCTGACAGCGGTGTCCGGCGACACCACGACCCTTAGTGGATTTTGGGTTGTGACAACATGGTATCAGAGCACTAGGTTCTCGTCGGTCTCACGATTTACGAGCAAGTCTAGTAGAGTCTCGTGGATCGGTACAGAGACGTTTGTACTTATCCTTGGGAGGCTACAGGGCTGTTAGGAGTACTTCCCTTCTTGATTTCCTTATCGTGCGGTTCAATTCCTTTGAGGCTTATGCCTTTGATTTCTTCCTACTCAATCTTACGCGAGTGCTTGTTATAAATCGAAATTTGAAGGATTGTAATGGCACTACAAATGTGGTGCAGTATGATTCTCCCGGTATAATTAATTGGACTATTATAGTCGCCTTATGGAAGGATATTCTAGTGTTCGGCTCAGTAACAGAACTTCTAAGAGCCTTGAGGCTAGGCACAGGATTTCCGCAATGCTTTTGAGCGATTATTCTGTAGTATTGGTGTGATGGTAGGATGTTTGCCCACGCATCGGGGCAGTGAATAACTTGAAGGGAGGTTTACTCAGTGTATAATCAAGGGGTTCAGTATTTAATTCCCAACAAGGGAATGGCAGTCGGACTAAGGATGGTCAGATGTGGCCTGGTGGAAGTAATGGGACTTGGTAATTGCAAGCGTGGTGGAGCTTTCTTCTATGATGGGGTGTCGTGGCCCTAATGGAATGTACTAAGTTTATCGATGTTATAATCTGCTACAATTCGCCTTTATGACAGGATATTGTGAAATACTATTGGTGATACAACTGTCAGATATCGCATGGTGCGGTGGTTTATGATCGAATCAAAATTTCTAATATTGACGGTTCGATAAAGATGACCATCGGAAAGGTTTAAAGGTTAGCATCAGTTGTGGGTTCAGTCCCATGAAAATAGAGTTTATTTAAGGCAGCAAATGAGCGGCAATGTATGAGGAAGAACATGTAGGAAGTGTCAGCAGTGGATAAAGTTTCCGGAAGGCCGAGTAATCGATTAAGGGAATGAGTTTCGCCAAAGTGGGAGAGCGGTGGAGTCGCATATGTGCCTTGTAGTGGGATGACCACCTACCTTAAGGAGAGTTTGGAATGATTTGGGATTTTAATGGTTAGCGATTGAAGCCTGCGGAATTAATTAGAAGGATGGGCTATCATGCGGCAGGAGATTTAATATAACGAAAATGAGCCGCTTAAGTGAAGAATGATGCATCATAACTTTGAATTGGAAGGATGTTGCCGCACGTCTAAATGATGACCACGGGGGGTAAATGGACCTATGCAGTTGGAAAGTGAGCTCAGACCCAATATAGGTTATTGATATCAAAGTGATTGTACCCCGTGTAGCGGCGTTGGAAGAGGTCGGGGAGAGCTTCTATAGGTTGGTTACCCAAGTGAGCATGTTAGCGGTCGCATGGTTGGCAAGGTTTCTGCGAATAATCCTATCGGTTATATAGCAAAGGAATCAGTTGTGCAAATATGTTGATGAGTAAGAATATAAGAAGAGGTTTTACAGAAAGATTTCGAGAGCTTTGGCGGTTGATTGCGTGAGGTTATGTTAATAAGAGATAAAAAGGATGGGTGAATTCCAGATTTGTGGTATGATGGCTTCAAGCTAAGTGGGAGAGTCCCATCGCTTATAATGGGGTTGTAGAGTTAATTGCTCGTGAGGTTTCTGGTTATTAGCATATTGATGGGTTATTCCAGCTACGGGAAAAGACCATAAGTGGTAAAATGAGTAGATGAATTGTTGGGGGCGTGCTATGGTTGGCCTTATTGACTCATGTTCAAACTTGGGAAAAGATTCAGGATTTATGCGATGTATATATGCAGTTTTCAGAGGAAGTGGTTTCGCCGAGTGCTTCGTCGAGAGGGTATTTGTGTGTTATAAGATTTATGGGGTGGATTAATTTGGGACCTAGTCAGAGCGGGTGGCTCTCAGTAATGGTGCTAATGAATTCAGGAGTTAAAGTGTGATGCCTATCGATTTCGAGCCTATTGGTACGGCTAAGAATCAAGCTTGGAAAACAGCTTATGAAAAGAGGCACAGAATGTTCCGAAATGTTTTGGCTTGTGATGTAGCAATTAGGAGGTATGAAATGGTTCATGGAATTTGAGACAACATGATCTCGTGATTCAAGGTCACTCGGGGTGAGTGTAGATGGAGTATGTTGTGTGTTGAATGGAGTTAGTATCATTTCTAAGGCAAGCAAGGACAAATTGAAAGAAGGTAGATTGATTAGCCACAGTTGAATTGGCATATTGGGGCTCGCGATCAGTTCATTTCGCGTGATCAAGTTATGTGTATGATTTGTGGTGGTGCTTGTGAGGCTTGTCGGCCATCGTAATTGATGTTATTCGGAAGAATTCTTCTGTTATGGATTGTTAAGTGGAAGCGGATTTTGGAAGGGCTATGGTGGCTTGGACCACTACTTAGAGATTTGCATATCCTACGGTTATGGGAATTTACCTGTGTGTTGCTATGATTGTCCTGAAGTGAGTTAAGTGAAAAGTTCTTATGTGATGAAGTGTTAAAATATTAATGGTTTCGGAGTTACGATGAGGATCGTGTTCTATCGTATATTGGCACGTTGGGTGAAGTGAGCAATATGGAAATTTGAAGTGAGGATCGAGGTTGCAGTTTTGTGCTGGTAAGGATGTCATGAGCTCGGATGAACAAGAAAAGGGTGGAATGTTAAAGTAAATTGGTATTGTATTCAACGTCACCTGAGATCGATGTGTTGTGAAAGAGGCTTTTCATCCTATTTAAGGATTCTTGATCTCTTTTCAGTGTTAGTGGAACTGATGGTTTAGATGTACGGACCCGTTATTTATTTCAGAAGATTGTGGGAGCTGTCCCACGGGAAGATTTTACAAATGTGATATGTAGTCACTTGTTTGACTAAATATTTAAACCAAGTATGAGGAATTGTGGTAATATCATTAATTTGAGAATTTATGCCTGGAGGGCACTTTGTTTATTGGGTTATGAACTGAGGAGGGTTGCTCAGGTTACGATGATTGTTCATATATATTATGAGGAAAGGGGAGTTACTATGGACCTTTGAAAGGTTATTAGCCTAGTTGGTGCAATGAGAAATTGGCTTGAGATCAGTGGATTGAGTTAGATGTGAACAGGGCATTATATCAGGCCAGCTGTGTTCATTTCAGTAATGCGCTCCTTATGGAGTAGTCAGGGTATTATTTCGTCTTCAGCTATTTCATGTAATTATGTATTGCGCTGTGTGAGTTATGATACAGCTTGGTAAAATTCTTACGTGTTGAGGTTCCGCATAGAGATGAGGTTATATGAGCAGGATGGCTCTTGAGATTCAGATCATGTATTGCACCTCAGTTGTGCTAGAGTTGTGCATTATAGCGTATATGTCTCCCCAGGTAATGGTACTGTACTCTTAGAGTGTTTGTGACTGAGATTCAGTATTTTATCGTAATGAGCAATATTAGCTTGTTGTGCATCTCCTTATATGAGTTTTACATGTGGATCGGGTGGCACGCCGCCGTGGGTATGTTATTTGGATCGGGTGGCATGCCACCATAGTTATGTTGTGAGGATCGGGTGGCACGCCGCCATGGTTATGCTGTGTGGATCGGGTTGCGCGCTGCAATAGTTTGATGATGAGTATAGTTTCCATATTCTATTTTGTATGCTTTGCTTCCTGTTTTCTAAGGAAAGTCCATATTAGTGCGTGAGTTAGGTAATTCCTTCCAGAGTTCGCTTTCCTTTCGTGTCGCATTCGAATTGGTGTCCTATTGGCACATTGTGGCATCATAGGAGACTTTTGACTATGTCTGGGGTGGCTTTTTGCCTGAGCAATTCGTAAATCTTGATTTAGGATCAGTGCAATCTGAGTATTTGAAGTATATTATGGAGATAAGACCATTATTTGGTTCTGCAGGAGGTGATGGTTTTTTGTCAAGGGTATAGACCTAATGATTTGTTGACCCGGCAGTTGGTTATGAATTTTTGCACATCTCTTCCGTCTTGGCGGTATTGTAAAGGTTAGAGTAAAACCTATATAGGTCATGAGGTGCAATGGGAGCCTCAAATTAGTGGAATTTCGATTGATTGATCAGAGAAAGTTATGGTGATCCTATGAGTAAAGTGGTGCAAGTTGTGAATTCAGCAAAGTTATGCAGTCATGTCTGGGTACAACGTGTATTTACTGATATGATGAGTGCATGATGGAAACATGCCTAGTTTTGATGTTCCGGATGTTGGAATTGGACTTTAAGGTGTATTTGCTAGAACAGAAGAGAATATCTTCAGAATTGATCGAGCTAATATGCTTAACTGAATTTTGGTAGTACGGGAAGACGCATGAGAAGTTAAGCAATGATTTCAGACCACTCCAGTGAAGATCTCAGCACGTTCGAGGACGGACGTATGTTTAAGTGGGAGAGAATATAACGACCTGACTGGTAGTTTTGAGTCCTAGCACTCCGTTAAACAGTCGGAGGCCATGAAAAACTTCATTTCAGGTATTATGACTTGTACGCGTGATCGAAATTAAGTTCCGGGAAGTTCAAAGTCGATTTGGAAAGAGAATTCTCATTTCGGAAGCTTAAAGTTGAAAGAATGAACTAGGATTGGAATTTTGAGCAAACAACCTCAGTATCCGGATCTGAAGGTTCCATCAAGTTTGTATGATGATTTCGTACTTGGGCGTATGCCCAGATTGGGTTTTGGATAACCCGGGAGTGTTTTGGCGCCTATCGTGGAAATTAGCATTTTGGAAGAAATTTCTTAAGTTTGACTTGAAGTGCATTTTAGTGTTATCGATGTTTGTTAGGGATTATGAGTCTGGGAATAGCTCCGTATGGTGATTCTGGAGTTGGGAGCGCGATCAGAAGTGAATTCGGAGGTCCGTTGGTCATTTTGAAGCCATTTGGCTAAAGATAGAAATTTGAAGGTTATTGAGAAGTTTGACCGGAAGTGGACTTTTTGATATCAGGGTCGGAATCCGATTTCGGAAGTTATGGTAGGTCCGTAATGTCAAATATGAATTGTGTACAAAATTTGAGGTCAATCGGACATGATTTGATAGGTTTAAACATCAGAAGTAAAATTTAGAAAGTTCAAAGTTCATAAAACTTGAATCGGGGTGAAATTCGTGGTTTTAGCATTGTTTGATATGATTTGAGGCCTCGAGCAAGTCTGTAACGTGTTTTGGGATTGGTTTGTAGGTTTGGTTGAGGTCCCAGGGGCCTCGGGTTGATTCCAGATCGAATTTGGAGTTGAAGAAAAGCTGAAGTTGCTGATATCTTGTATTTCTGCACCTGCAAAGATTTGGCCGCAGGTGCGGAGCCGCAGAAGCAGCCAGGAAGACTGCAGATGCGGATTTTGGTGAGGGGAGCTGGGACCACAGATGCGGTCAAGGAGCCGCATATGCGGGACCGCACCTGTAGAAAAGGAAGCGCAGAAGCGGAAGCTGGGGTGGTCAGGGTGGATCGCAGAAGCGGCCTGGTGACCGCACCTGCGGAACCGCAGGTACGGAAATGACTGGAGCAGCAAGGTCTTTAAAATTCGGGGTTGAGTTCATTTCAACCCCATTTTTCTTCCATTAGAGTCGATGGGGAGCAACTTTGAGACGCCATTTTCGTCACTTGTCATGAGGTAAGTAATTTATGCTAGCTTTGAGTTAAATACATGGTTTATACATGGATTTGGGCATGAAAATTGTAGAAAAACTTGGGGTTTGAGGGAAGACCTAGAAAATTTGTGTTCTTGAATTTTTACCATGATTTTGAGTATAGAAGTAAGAGAAAATCATATATTTGAGTTCGTGAGATCATGGGTAAACTTTATCTTCGAGTAATTTTGAATTTCGGGCATGTGGGTCCAAGGGCATTTTTGTCAACTTTTCGTTCGGAGTTAGAAATTGCTATAAATTAGATTGTAATGAATAATTGAGTCTATATTAATAGATTTTCGTAACCATTGGCTAGTTTTGGAGCGTGGGGCATCAAATAGAGTCTTCGAGAGGACGTGGAATGCCGGTGATGGATCTTCGTAGCAAGGTGAGTCTCCTTTCTAACCTAGTAAGAGGGAATTATCCCCATAGGTAAAATAATTGATTATGTGCTCCTATTTGCGGGGCTACATACGCACGAGGTGACGAAAGTTCGTGCGTAGTTACTATTATGCTATTGTCCGGGTAGTTAAGACCCAAAATCATGTTATATTTGGATTATTTGTGAACCCATGGATAGCTTGAATTTCTCAAATCACATTGAATTTGTAAGTAAATTTCTAAAAGTATTAAACGTCATTTCTTAAAATTTATTAAAGGAGAATTGGTTTTATTTGGATAAATATACCCCGATAAGTTCTTAATTGACTGATTGAGCATGTATCCTTATGTTTACCTACGTCGCATACATGATTCGTGAGCAGGGTATGTGTTTATTTATTGAACGGGCTGAACACCTCGGTAGATTAAATCGATGCATCTATGGTTCGGGCCGTTCGACCCTCATCAGTGCACAATTTACATTTTTGTTGGATTGGGTCGTCGCCTCGGTGTGATATGCGTGTGTTGTTTGTTGCTTGAGAATTTTAAATGTTAAATTGGCCCTTTATGGCTTGATATAAATTGATAAGATAATAAAGAATAAACCTTGAAATCCCTTGATTATTTGTTGAAGGTGCTTACCTGTTTTTCTGGCTTCGTGAATTAGAACTACTATATGAATCCATGATTTTCCTCACTTTTCTAGGATATTGTTAATTGACCTCTAGTAAGTGTCGAAGTTGACCATCTCGTCTCTACTTCTTCCAGATTAGGCGAGATACTCATTGAGTACATGTTGTTTACGTACTCATACTACACTTCTGTGCATTTTTGTTGCACATGTATATGTATCTCTAGCAGCCTAATGGGCGGGCATAGCAACACGGATGATTCTGAGACTAGGTGAGTTGTATTATTCGAGGTGACCCGCAGCTAGTATAGTCCCTTTCAGCATGTTGTATTTATTTCCTGTCCATTGTATTTCAGACGGATGTTATATTTTATTTTCCTTATCAGTAGATACTCATGCACTTGTGACACCGGTTCTGGGATGGTTTTCGAAAGATCTGTACTAATCGTTTATTATTTAATTTGAATTTAAGTGGTGATCTTATTTATTTATGAAAAATGAAAGGAAAAGTCCTAGATTTCAACGGTATTAAAAAGAGAAGTTAATCGATTGATTAAGTTGGCTTGCTTGACAGCGGTGTCCGGCGTCACCATGACCCATAGTGGATTTTGGGTCGTGACAGGGGGGTGTATTGCTATAAGATTATTCCATTCGGTTTGAAGAACGCCAACGTAACCTATATGAGGGCCGTGACCACTCTCTTTCATAATATGATTCATATGTAAATCGAGGTTTATGTAGATAATATAATCATCAAATCTAAAAAGTGCTTGGAGTATATAGCAGATTTGAGAAAGTTTTTTGATTGCTTGTAGAGATACAACATGAAGCCAAACCCTGAAAATATGCCTTGGGGTCCCTACTAGGGTATTACTAGGTTTCATTATCAATCGACGAGGAATTGATCTAGACCCATCAAAGATCAAAGCCTTTCAAGATATGCCACTGCCAAGGAACAAGAAGGACATGATGAGTTTGTTGGGGCATCTCAATTACATAAGCTATTTCATCGCTCTATTGACAGTGATATGTGAACATATTCAAGATTTTGATAAAGGATGCCGCAACAAGTTGGATCAAGGAGTTTCCAAAGGCCTTTAATAAAATCAAGGAGTGTCTGTCACACCTCATTTTTACTACCCCTGGAAGGGTATAAGGGAGTTTTTCCAATTAAAATGACATTAATCGAAATGGAATTATTTAATTTAATCATAGCCGCTACTTGGGATAGTTTATTTGATGTCCCAAGTCTCCGATTTATTTTAAAATCCCAAATCGAGGAAATTTGACTTTTATCTTTTAAAGTCTGCGAACCAGAAATTCTAGATAAGGAAGTCTTTTAATCCGAAAAAATGTGTTAGGTATTCCCGGGTTCTGTGGTACTAGCACGGTCACTTAAACTATTAAAATTGGCCTATTATCCGATTTATTATATATTTTAGCCTATGGTGCCTTTTTAGCTTTAGAACCGCTTTTAATTATTTAAAAAAAAAAAGAAACCACTTTTTAGGAAAATTCAACGTCATTTAAAACACATCTTGAACCACGCTACAAGAAATGCACCCGCAGTTCGCAACACGTTCTATTTAACATTATTGAGGAATTGAAAATGGGTTACATAAAATGTACACACAGAATTTAAAAATCACATCTACGTTACGGGAACCGTACACGTACCTACGATTGAATTATATAAAGGACGTGCCTAAAGCGACTATGAAAGTTCAAATTAATAACAATATTTGTGAGGGCCATGGAGAATCTAATTTATGGAACACCTCGATTTTTTAAAGAGTTAGTTCTTAATCTAATCTCACGAAGGCCATGAATTATAAATTTCGTTTGGCATGGAACACCTCATTTATTCTATAAGAGTTAACTAACTTATGAGGATCATGGGTTTAGGGGGGTTTATTTGGCATGGCACAATTCAAATGATTTTAAAGGAAATGTACCTAAAGCAAGCTACGGATGTTTGAACTAATTATTTAGGCTACTCATTTTTAGTTCATGCTTTTCAACAAGAATAGACATGCTAAACCAGACAAATAATTTCAAGTTTCATGTTCAACTTTCAATTTCCTAGGTATAACAAAAGATTTGGCAGACAGCTCATTCGTATATAAATCACATATGGATTGACCAATCATATCAATGAAGACTTTCAAGCATTTCAAATTTTGCTATTGGTAGGACATTGGTGTAAGTAGAAATCATATTTTTAGAATCCATGTTTTGATCTCAAAATTGGTTGTCTTAAAACGAAGCATTCCAAGATAATTTGCATCATACACGTACATTGCAAGATAAGAATTTGTGCTACTAGGTATTTTTAACATGAATATAGCTAATCGAACCAATGCTTAGACTCAAGCAGTCTCAATTAACTTCCAGTTTGTAATTAACCGATTACAATATAGGTTGTTCACCTAGAATAAAACTGAGATTAAAACCAAATATTTGCAATGAACTAGGCCAAAGCATTAATCCTAACATTTTAAAAAAAATCATTTGCACTAAAGAATAAAGCCAAGGAACATAGGGCCTTAAATTAATGAAGGCCGATGAATGAAAATTGCTGAGAGCATCTGGGCTCATCATTTAAGCCCAGACACAATAGCACAGTAAAACCAAGGCATTCTAAGCCTGGTTTCACAGAGTGCTCAATTGGGCCAAAGCCAAACCCAATCGATGCCGAAACCTTCTAAATCTCTTAGGCCACATTTAATTGACAATTGCATACATCTTTCGAGAAAATGCCTAACCATCAAATAAATAAACCAACTACATACAAAATTAATGATAAAAGGATATTATACAGAACCTATCAGAACAACTCAATAGCCCTACAATCTAGCTAAGTTATTAATTGAACTCCACAAAAAATTGCCGATCCTCCGTTACTGCAGCTATTCCAGCCCATGAATCTTGATAATTCAGAAGAAATTCGCATTTTTTCAAGGCTAGCTAGAGTTAGCTTGCAAATCTGCAACCATATTATCATAGAAAAAAGATAATAAGCTATTAAGACTCCAAATGTATTATAACAGTCCAAGGCAACTGATTTTTTAATACATTATTTCCTATTCTATTAAAACTTGAAATATTCAAACATCTAACACTTTAAACCAAAACTGGAGATATCAATGTTTCTTCACCTTAAATGCTCAAAATTATGCAACGAAAATCCATGACTAATGCATCATTAACAAACAAAATCCTAGTTATAATACTGCTACATGTTATTAGGCAGTAGACATGATAGAAAAAACTTTCAACGAAACATCACATGAATCACCAAATTAATAGATAGAACATGGAACAAATATGTAATCAACCCAAAATTGCAAATGTGATAGTATTCATAGTATTCCAACAAAAATCAGTACCTTAAAAGACACAGGTGCAACAACTATTAAAAAATGTATTTATATATTTTTTTGACTTTTGAAGAAAGAAGCAAACAAGATTTCAGCTTCCAACAACAATCAGAGGAAATGGAGCTCAAACAATCCCAGAAAACAAACAGCAACACATTCCCAACAGTAAAGAAACAACTCCAGATTCAAAACTTCATTTTTTAAAGGTATCTTTGGGATTCTTTTTGTGTTTTCTATTATGAATACCAGAGAAAGAAGGATGCATGAGTTTTCTGTGCATTGAAATATCTTTCGAGAGAGAGTATTGATCCCAAAAATCTGTCCCCATCAGTAAAGGTCTTTTTCTTTTATAAAGTGTATAAAAACAGCATCAAAAAAACATATTTTGCCCTAAATTCCTAAAATGTCAGATAGTACAACATCTTTTAACAGCTGGCTGTCCTTTTTCCCACCCAATTTCAGTATTTTCATGCTAAGAATAGGGACAACTATCCTATATTAGAACATTCTGATATTTTCCCATTTAGAACTCCCAATTCTACCTTTCTAAACTCTGTTTATTGCAATTTTAAACCAACTTGACCTAAAATTCTGATTGTTTGACTACCTATTACCCCTTCTAGAACCTCCTAGAATCAACTAGTCCATTCGAAACTTTAATTCCCTAAATTGATTTTCCAATTATCCCCTTAAAGTGTCCAATATTACCTTATCAAAATCTATCAATTCCAAATGAGTACTCAGACTCTCCACCCAAACAATCAAAGCCAAAATAAAGGTAGACCAAAATAAATTGTCGATTATCACTTAATTAAAAAAAAGGGATTGAATCGACTGAAAATGACCTAATTCAACTAAAAAAATGCAATTGAAAAATGATCATTATATTAGGCTAGATATGCTATCATCAAACCAAATTAAACAATATTATGTTAAACGGCAAAAAAATGGTAATTGGTCAGAAAAAGTAAAAAATAGAAGAACAGAACTGTTTAAACCAGATTGACCAGAGAAAGAACAAAGAACGGAAGCAATACCTGAGGGCGAGATACTGCTAATTTCAAACGATCCGATCCGGAGTCAATATTGTCACACGAGCAACCGATTCTTCAGAGAAAACATGTATAGTGGCTGCATGTGATACCAACCCTAGCTTGGCTGGAGAATGTCACAAGGCTGGCTATGGGATTCAGGTGGATGGTGAAGTGACTAACCGGATTCCGGTGATTTTAAAAAGAAACAAACTTGACGTAGGTCTATTTCTTTTTCCAAAGGCACGAAGTTCATCTAGAAGCCATCTTGAACAACCAATAAATAATAAAAGGAGGAAAAGATGCAGACTGGGTTTTCTCCTTTTTTCTTGGATTTGAAAATCGGAGCGACCTATAAAGATTTGAGAGATGATATTAGGGGGCTTGGAAAAAGGAGGGAACATGGATTATCTGGTGAAGAATTGGGTTAACTTGGATGTGTTTAGGGCAGTGATTTAAGGGGCACCGTCGGGATGGAAATTTATGTTGGCTAAGGTTCGTTTAGAGATGAA